>CAUYQU010095270.1:0-48438 GCA_963574635.1 Cheracebus regulus | reverse complement strand
CAGCCTTTTTGCACTGGTTTCTTCCCATTTTTGTGGATTTATCCACCTGTCGTCTTTGTAATTGCTGACTTTCAGATTGAGTCTCTGAGTGGACGTCCGGCTTGTTGGTTATGAAGTTTTTTCTGTTTCTTAGTTTTCCTTTGGCGGACGCCCCTTCCCCACAGGGCTAGGCCTTCCTGGGTTCAGCTGTGCTTGCTGTGAAACTCTCAGTCTTCAGCGCTTCCAATTGCTGTTCTCCTTGTAGGGATGGGACCAGCGGAGCCCGATTAAATGGGCACCCAGTCCCGTATACCCTGCACCGAGAAGCACCGCGCCGACCAAAAGAGTCGTGCTGGCGACTCATGTGGCTCCTTTGCCAGGAATCTCCCAGTTTGTGGGTATCAAAAATTCATCTGCAATTGCGGCATCCACTCGCTCTCTGTGCTTTCACTGGGAGCTACAATTCTGAGCTGCTGCTACGCGGCCATCTTGGATCTCTCCTCTTTCTTTTTTTTTTTGAGACAGAGTTTTGTTCTTGTTGCCCAGGCTGGAGTGCAATGGCGGGATCTCAGCTCACCGCAATCTCTGCCTCTGGAGTTCAAGCAATTCTCCTACCTCGGCCTCCCAAGTAGCTCAGATTACGGGCATGCACCACCACACCCGGCTAATTTTGTAATTTTAGTAGAGACAGGGTTTCCCCATGTTGGTCAGGCTGATCTCAAACTCCTGATCTCGCGATCCGCTGATCTCAAACTCCTGATCTCATGATCCACCCACCTCGGCCTCCCAAAATGCTGGGATTACAGGCGTGAGCCACCGTGCCTGGCTTTTGCTGTGTAATGTTAGACAAATCACATAACTTCTCTGAGCCTCAATTTTCTTGAGATGGAGTCTTGCTCTGTGCCCAGGTTGGAGTGCAGTGGCGTGATCGTGGCTCACTGCAACCTCGGCCTCCCAGGTTCAAGTGATTGTCCTGTCTCAGCGTCCCCAGTAGGTGGGAGTACTGGCATATACCACCACACCCGGCTTTTTGTATTTTTAGTAGTGATGGGGTTTCACCACGTTGGCCAGGCTGGCCTCGAACTCCTGACCTCAAGTGATTTGCCCACCGTGGCTTCCCAAAGTGCTGTGATTTTGGCTTTGGTGTTGGGCAGATCTGTGTTTAAATCCCATCTATATCATTTATTATCAGAGTAACTCTGGGTAAGTGACCTTTTTTTTTTTTTAAGACGGGGTTTCACCATGTTGGTCAGGCTGGTCTTGAACTCCCGACCTCAGGTGATCCGCCCGCCTTGGCTTCCAAAGTGCTTGGATTACAGGCGTGAGCCACTGCGCCCGGCCAACTTTTTTTTTTTTTCTGAGGCAGAGTCTCACTCTGTTGCCCAGGCTGGAGTGTCGTGGTGTGATCTTGGCTCACAGCAACCTCCACCTCCCGGGTTCAGGTGATTCTCCTGCCTCAGCCTCCTGAGTAGCTGGGATTACAGGCACCTGCTACCACGCCCGGCTAATTTTTTTGTATCTTTAGTAGAGACAGGGTTTCACCATGTTGGCCAGGCTGGTCTCGAACTCCTGACCTTGTGATCCGCCCCCCTCGACCTCCCAAAGTGCCGGGATTACAGGTGTGAGCCACTGTGCCTGGCCTGGGTAAGTGACTTAACCTCTCTCATCTTCAGTTTCTTCATCTGAATAATGAAAATCATCAACCTGTAATTTATTCTCATGATTTGCAGATTCTCAATTTGTGAATTTGCCTACGTGCCAAAATTTATTTGTAACCCCAAGATCAGTACTCATGATGTTTTCACACTCATTGTTGGACACTACAGAACACGGAAACATTGGAGCTGCCCAAAATGCATGTCTCTAGCCAAGGTGGAACAAGCCAATGCTTTGCCTTCTTGTTTTAGCTTTCATACTGTAACAAGTATCCTCTTTGTGGTCCATTTAGTGCCATGCTTTTTACATTTCTGTGCTTTTTTTTATTGGTGATTTCGCTGTTTAAAATAGCCCCCAAGTGTATTGTCGAAGTTCTGTCTACAGTTCTTAAGTGCAAGAAAACTGTGATGGTGAAAAAAAGGGGAAAAAAAATATGTGTGTTAGATAAGCTTCATTCAAGTCTGAGTTATAGTGCTACTGGCCATGAGTTCAATGTTTTTATTTTTTATTTTTATTTATTTATTTTATTTTATTTGAGACAGAGTCTTGCTCTGTTGCCCAGGCTGTAGTGCTGTGGTGTGATCTTGGCTCACTGCAACCTCCACCTCCCGGGTTCAAACGATTCTCCAGTTTCAGCCTCCCAAGTAGCTGGGACTACAGTAGGTGCCTGCCACCACGCCCAGCTAATTTTTTATATTTTCACCACATTGGTCAGGCTGGTCTCGAAGTGGTTACCTTGGGTGATCCACCCGCCTCAGCCTCCCAAAGTGCTGGGATTACAGGTGTGAACTACCACACCCAGCCATGGGTTTAATGTTAAGGAATCAACAATATATATTAAACATAATGTCTTTGATTGGTTGATGAAAATATTGTGATCAGAGGCTGGAAGAAACCTAACCCTGTGTATCTCCTAGGAGCAATGGCTTGCTATTCACTAATTCATGAGTACTTTATAAAATACAGCTACTAAAAATAGGCTGGGTGCAGTAGCTCACGCCTGTAATCCCAACACTTTGGGAGGCCGAGGCAAGTGGATCACCTGAGGTCAGAAGTTCAAGACCAGCCTGGCCAACATAATAAAACTTGGTCTCTACTAAAATACAAAAATTAGTTGGGCATGGTGGTGTGCACCTATAATCTCAGCTACTGCAAGGCTGAGGCAGGAGAAATGCTTGAACCCAGGAGGTGGATGTTACAGTGAGCTGAGTTTGTGCCACTGCACTCCAGCCTGGGTGATAGAGTAAGACTCCATTTAAAAAAAAACAACAACAGGCTGGGTGAGGTGGCTCACGCCTGTAATCCCAGCACTTTGGGAGGCCAAGACAGGAAGATCACGAGGTCGAGAGATCGAGACCACCCTGGCCAACACAGTGAAACCTCGTCTCTACTAAAATACAAAAATTAGCTGGGCGTGGTGGCGTGTGCCTGTAGTCTCAGCTACTCTGGAGGCTGAGGCAGAATTGCTTGAACCCAGGAGGTGGAGGTTGCAGTGAGCTGGATTGTGCCACTGCACTCAGCCTGGTGCCTGGCAAAAGAGCAAGACTGTCTCAAAACAACAACAACAACAACAACTGCTACTAAAAATAACAATAATTCACTATCTCATACACAGTGTTGTTGCAGGGCTTAACTAAACTATTGCATGCAAGTGCTTGGCACTGTGCCTGGCACATAGGGGTTAAGGACCAGTGCAGAATGGTGGTAGAAGTTGGGGTGAGACTCACTCTGGATATATTCTTGTCAGTTTGATTCTGACACTTATCCAGGTACCACATGGCTCAATGCAAGAGTTTAAGTGAAAGCCATGAAGATCTAGAAACCTTACAAGAAAATTCTCAGGCTAAGCCACTGGATTCCCCTTGAGAAAGCTTCAAATAGACCATTCCCTTGCAAATAACAGTTTACTTTCACAAAAATAGATGACCTAGCTCATGATGATAATTAGCCTTCCGGAATTGAATGACAATTGCCAATACGTGAATATAATTCTCTCCTTTCACTTTCCGATACTGGTGGGGTGTTTCTTTTTCTTTCTTTCTTTTTTCTTTGAGATGAAGTTTTGCCCTTGTTGCTAAGTCTGGAGTGTAATGACATGATCTTGGCTCGCCACAACCTCTACCTCCTGGATTCAAGCGATTCTCCTACCTCAGCCTCCCAATTTGCTGGAATTACGGGATGTGCCACCACGACCAGCTAATTTTGTAATTTTAGTAGAGACAGAGGTTCTCCATGTTGGTCAGGTTGGTCTCCAACTCCTGACCTCAGGTGATCCACACTGGTGGGGAGTTTCTCATCTTCCTCAGAGTGTGCATTTTAATAGTAAAAATGTCACATTTTGTTGATTATTACATGACATATATGCTTATGTAACATCATATAAAGGGCAAGTATTGTACAGATGAAATAGAATGAATTTGCACAAGAGGTTCAGGAAGGAAATCCATTATTCTCATCTTGAAGATGCTGAAATAAAGTCCAGCTATAAAGTTAAACAGTTGAGTGTCAGACCTGCGAAAGGCCTGTGCTGCTGCCATCTGTGCATCGTATCATTGCATTGTGCTCTGTTCTTACTGGGATGAGGAACAGTGAAGCCTAGACATGCCTTTCCATAAGAGGTTGCCCTGGTCTTCTTTCAGTTACCCCAAGCCTTCAAGCTTTTTTTCTATCTTAATGGCATTTAAATATGGCATTTCTCTTCCTATCATCAACCTCTATCAACCTATCATCAACCATATCTTTTCCTATCTCTTCTCCATCCTTCCCCTAACTCTTATCTTTTGGGTCCTGGTTGAGATATCACTTACTCAGAGACTGTTTGGCTATCCCTCTCCTACCCTACCTCCCTCATTCTCTTTCGCGGTATTTTATACTTTCCTCTAGAGTACTCATCACGATTTGCAATTATATGTCTATTTGTGTATGTATTTGTCTTCTCTAACAGGCTCTTAGTCCTATGCAGGCAGGGATACCAAACTGTTTTTGTTGTTTTGTTTTTGTTTTTTGAGACTGGGTCTTGCTCTTTTACCCAGTCTGGAGTGCAGTGGTGCGATCTCAGCGCAACTTCCACACCCCCATCCCATGGACTCAAGTGATCCTCCCACCTTATCTTAGCCTCCTATCTGGGACCACAGGTGTGCACCAGAACACCTGGCTATTTTTTTTTTTTTTTTTGAGATGGAATTTAGCTCTTGTTGCCCAGGCTGGAGTGCAGTGGCACGATCTCAGCTCACTGCAACCTCCACCTCCCTGGTTCAAGCTATTCTCTTGCCTCAGCCTTCCAAGTAGCTGAGACTACAGGTGTGCACCGTGCACCACCACGCCGGGCGTTTTTTGTTTTTTGTTTTTTTTTTTGAGACAGAGTTTAGCTCTTGTTGCCCAGGCTAGAATGCAGTGACAGGATCTCAGCTCACTGCAACCTCCACCTCCCTGGTTTAAGTGATTCTCCTGCCTCAGCCTCCCAAGTAGCTGGGACTACAGGTGCCTGCCACCATGTTTAGCTAATTTTTTGTATTTTTAGTAGAAACAGGGTTTCACCGTGTTGGCCAGTCTGGTCTTGAACTCCTCACCTCAGGTGATCCACCCGCCTTGGCCTCCCAAAGTACTGGGATTACAGGTGTGAGCTATTGCACCTGGTTTTTTTTTTTGTATTTTTAGTAGGATCTCACCATGTTACCCAGGCTGGTCTCAAACTGCTGAGCTCAAGCAATCCACCCACCTCAGCCTCCAAAAGTGCTGGAATTATAGGGGTGAACCACTGAGCCCAACCCCCAATCTGTTTTGTTTTCCATATTAACCTAGTGCCTAACATAGAGCTGCATGTATAGCAGGCTCTTAAATACATATTAATTGAGAGAATGAATGAATGAATGAATGAAATGTTGTTTTATCACATGCTACTCTGGTAAATGATAGCTTGGGGTGGAAATGAATGTTGCTAACAATATTTAAACGATTGATGTTGGGTTTAAGTATCCTCTACCCTTACCCCATCTCTACCCTCACCATTAAGTAGCACTTGTCTAACACATTTAATCTCCTAGTGCCAAACCCTCATCTCTGTAAATTTGGAGACTAGTTTTTGGAACAGATACATGTACCAAGACTGATTCCGTTTACAGCATTTTAGGCTTACAGGTTCTTACTGAAATAAAGTTTGATTTCATATTATTTTGGATTAACTCCAGGTGTTCACCATTCAATGTGAATAATTCAATGTTATTCTGGAGTAACTCCAAGGCATTCACCATGCAAAGGAAAAGACATTTGTTTTGCTAAAACTGAACTCAAACTATCTGACACAGCTGCATTTATAGATAATTTTGTGCATCTTAGGTATCCAAGAGTGAGTGTTGTTTTTGGATGGCTATATTATTTCTATTTGTACTGATATCCTACAAACTTTGTATTGTATAGTTTAACTAATAATTTATTTTTTCTAATAGTAAAAACAATTATGTTCTTTGTAGAAATTTTAGAAAAATGCAGAAAAGCATGAAGGAGAAGGAAAAAGTAGAAAGACACAAAAAATATCACTCAGAATCTCATCATTAGAGATAATCCTTGCTAACATTTTGGTATATTTTCTCTTTTCTCTCTCTCTTTTTTTTTTGAGACAGGGCCTTGCTCTGTCACCCAGGCTGGAGTGCAGTGGTGTAATATGGCTCACTGCAGCCTCAACCTCCTAGGCACAAGTAATCCTCCCCACTCAGCTTCCTGAGTAGCTGGGAATACAGGCATATGCCACCACACCTGGCTAATATTTATTTATTTATTTATTTTGAGATAGAGTCTCACTCTGTCACCCAGGCTGGAGTGTAGTGGCACCATCTAAGCTCACTGCAACCTCTGTTTTCAGGGTTCACGTGATTCTCGTGCCTCAGCCACTCGAGTAGCTGGGATTACAGGTGCATGCCACCATGCCTGGCTAATTTTTGTATTTTTAGTAGAGATGGGGTTTTGCCATGTTGGCCAGGCTTGTCTCCAACTCCTGACCTCAAGTGATCTGCCTACTTTGGCCTCCCAAAATGCTGGGATTACAGACATGAGCCACCGCGCCCAGCTGCCTGGGCCTTTTTTTTACATTGTTTGTAGAGACACAGTTTCAGCAATGTTGCCCAGACTGGTCTCAAACTCCTGTGCTCAAGCAATCTGCCCACATCAGCCTCTTAAAGTGCTGGGGTTACAGGTGTGAGCTACCGCGCCTGGCCAGCTGAGCCTTATTTCTATGTGTGTGTTTGGGTAGGTTCACACATATATTTATAATAGTTATCACCTGTAATCCCAGCACTTTGGGAGGCCAAGTCAGGCGGATTGTTTGACGCCAGGAGTTCGAGACTAGCCTGGCCAACATGGTGAAGCTTCTCTACTAAAAATTCAAAAAATTAGCCAGGCATGGTGGCACATGCCTGTAATTCTAGCTACTCAGGAGGCTGAGGCATGAGAATCTCTTGAACCAGGAAGGGGAAGGCAGAGGTTGCACTGAGCAGAGATCATGCCATTGCACTCCCAGCCTGGGTGACAGAGCAAGGCTCTGCCTCAAAACAAAAAAGTTATCACATATGTAAGTATATACTAGTTATTATTTACCGAATATGCCAGGAATATGCTTTTTTAAACATATTACCTCTTTTAATCCTCTCAATAGTTTTATGAGAAGATATTTTTATTCTTACTTTACAGATGAGTAAACAGAGTCTGAGAGGATTAATTTATTTGCTTAAGGTCATATCATTAGTAAATGGTAGATCTGAGATGCAAATCTAGATCTAAAAGTCTATAATCTGAATCATTATGCTATATAGCTGTGTGTACATTTCTATGTTTTAAATCAAACTGGAAGTACCATAGAGATTGTTTTATTTTGTTTTGTTTTGTTTTGTTTTGTTTGAGATGGGGTTCTCACTCTGTCGCCTAGGCTGGAGTGCAGTGGTGCAATTACAGCTCACTGCAATCTCAACCTCCTGGGCTCAAGCAATCCTCCCACCTCAATCTCCTGAGTAGCTAGAACTATAGGTATGCACCACCATGCCTGGCTAATTTTTTGTATTTTTTTTTCTAGAGATAGGGTTATCATGTTGCCCAGGCTGGTCTGGAACTTTGGGCTCAAGCAATCCACTTGCCTTAACCTCCTAAAGTGCTAGAATTACAGGTGTGAGCCACCGCACCTGGCTCTTACAGTATTTCATATCTTTTACTTACCCTAATTTTCATGACTTTATGATCTTTAAGATTAAGGAAATAGTAAATGAATGAATAAGATGTTGTTTATCACATACACACTGGTAAAGCTCAGATTGAATAGATGTTCTGATGTTTCAGACTATTTTCTTCATCTTAATGTTTTTTCGTATTCTGTGTGACTTTCTCATTTTCTTTCTACACAAACTGTTTACTTTTAAAATGCTGTTTAATGCTTTGAAAGATAATCCTCTGGTTTTATTCTAAAAGGGCTTTCCTTTAAATTAAAAACAACAACAACAAGAACAACCTATTTTCAGTATTACAATGAAATAGCAGCTCTTGATTTCTCCTGTGTACGATTGGAATATTTAGCATACTTTTATTTTCCCTCATTCATTCTTTACCTCCCACTCCCAACCTTCCCAGCTTGGTTTTATTCATGTTATTTGTCCTTTTAGACCTTTATTATCCCTCTTGAAAAAAGACATTTCTTTTTTTCATTATGATTTTTTTCTTACAAAAGTTATTTTAGACATTTAAATAAAGTTCTATTATGTATAAGTCCTTTTATTGTTCTTTTTTATCCTTAAGTTCTCATTCAGCAGAAGTATATCTTTGAGCAGTTTTCTTTCAGAACAGATAACCTGGGTGGTATCATTTTTGAGTCTTTTATATCTGAATACTTATTTCTTAGGTCTTCTCAACTGCATGACAACTTGGCTGAAGGTAGAATTCTTAAATTATAAATGTTTACCCTCGGAATTCTGTAGGATATGCTTTATTGACTTGTGTCTTACAGAGTTGCAAAATTCTGCCAGGAGTGGTGGCTCACACCTATAATCCCAGCACTTTGGGAGACTGAGGCAGGCAGATAATCTGCTGTCAGGAGTTTAAGACCAGCCTAGTCAACATGGTGAAACCCCGTCTCTCCTAAAAATACAAAAATTAGCTGGGCGTGATGGTGGGCACCTGTAATCCCAGCTACTCAGGAGGCTGAGACAGGAGAATCGCTTGAACCTGGGAGGTGGAGGTTGCAATGAGCCGAGTTCCTGCCACTGCACTCTAGCCTGGGTGACAGAGCGAGAATCTGTCTCAAAAAATAAATAAATAAAAGAACAGAGTTGCAGAATTCTGAGGCCAGCTTGACTTTTGTTCCTTAGAGATAATTTTTTTTTTTCCTGCCTGTATTCTGTTTTTTTAGACAGTCTTGCTCTATCGCCCAGGCTGGAGTGTAGTGGGATGATCTTGGTTTACTGCAGCCTCCGCCTCCTGGGTTCAAGCGATTCTCATTCCTCAGCCTCCCGAGTAGCTGAGACTACAGGTGTGTGCCACCACATCCAGCTAATTTTTGTATTTTTAGTAGAGATGGGTTTTACCATGTTGGCCAGGCTGGTCTCAAACTCCTGGCCTCAAGTGATCTGCCCACCTTGGCCTCCCAAAGTGCTGGGATTACAGGCGTGAGCCACTGTATCCAGCCTATAGCATCTTTTCATATTGATTTTTTTCATTTTTTCATAATGATTTTTCTCCATTTGCTCATCTTTTTTTTTTTTTTTGTTGAGTTGTTCTCGCTCCGTCACCCAGGCAGTGACACAATTACGGTTCACTGTGGCCCCTACCTTCTTGGCTCTAGTGATCTTTCCACCTCAGCCTGCCTTCTGAGTAGCTGGGACCACAAGCGTTTATGCACTTACCACCACATCTGCCTAATTAAAAAATTTTTTTTAGAGACAGAGTCTTGTTATCTTGCCCAGGCTGGTCCTGAATTCCTGGCCTCAAGTGATCCTCCTGCCTCAGCCTCCCAAAATGCTGGGATTACAGGCATGAGCCACTGAGCCTGACCACCACTTGCTCATCTTAACATAGAGAGGTCTATGCTTGTCCAGCTTTTGATAATACTGAAGTGAGTATTGCAGTGGGTTCTATTAGAAATTGCAATGTGGCTTGGCGTGGTGGTGCATGCCTGTAATCCCAACACTTTGGGAGGCCAATCACTTGAGGTCAGGAGGTCGAGGCCAGCCTGGCCAACATGGTGAAACCCTGTCTCTACTAAAAATACAAAAACAAAACTAGCTGGTCATGTTGATGCATGCCTGTAATCCCAGCAACTCAGGAGGCTGCAGCAGGAGAATCACTTGAACCTGGGAGGCAGAGGTTGCAGTGAGCTGAGATTGTCCCAATGTATTCCAGCCTGGGTGACAGAGGGAGAGACTCTGTCTCAAAAACAAAACAAAACAAAACAACACAATAAAAGAACTGTAATGGGTCTGAGTGTATCCCCTATCTTCCCTTTCCATCTGTCTTCACCTAGTCTTCAACTCTGAGTAATGGGGTGTTGGTAGAATTCTAACGGGTTGATAAGATATTTTATGGAAATAGAATCTTGATCTGACCTCTCCTTCTAATTGGGACCTTCTACATTCTAACTAGCAGAAATTCCTCAAAGTTTCTGGCATATGGAAGATTTTCCTCTATTTTTATTCCTTTGATCATTTCAATGTGAATTTAGAATAAGCCAATTTAGAAGCCTGTCCTCACAAAGCCATTTTATTTAAAAACCACAAAATAACATTTTTTCTCTGTGTTAAGAAGGTTAGAAAAAAATGCTCAAGACTCATAATTATATGTAGTTTTAACATTTTTTCATAAAAGGTCTCAAATCTCTTGGGAAGCTACATGGTCTAGTGGGAATTGAGAGAATGGATTCTGATTGCAATATGTAATTTCACTGCAGCTTTGAACAAACTATTTGAACTTCAGATTCTCTAATCTTAGATTTTCTTACGTCATAGTGTGACAGAGAAAGCACTATGGAAAAAAATAAATGTGGAAGCTCTTTGAACTGTTCAAAGACAGATACTAAGGAAATCTGAGGGCTTTTTGTTATTGTTTGAATGCTATTATGGCTTTGAGCACTTTCAGGCTAGCCCAAAGAGTGTGTGCTTGAGGGATAGCAAATGAGGCGGGGTTGCTGGGAAGGCCTGGTATGCAACACAGTTCTGAAGTATAGCTGGGGGAGAGACACTGCTTTAGACACTGTCATCTTGTGGAAGATTCAAGAGAGTAGTAAATGTAGTCTCACTTTTCTGTTAGGTCAAATTATTATGCCAGATTTATCTGAAATTAGTTTGCCTCCCTTCTTTATGGAAATGAAGGCCCCTTGGTGGGTTAATTATGCCTTTGTAAACAACTTTTGTACTTCTGGCCAGCATAGGCCACAGATGTTGTCTATTTCTGGAGATGATTTGAAAGTGTGCAAAAAGAAACATCTGTATGGTTATCTCAGAAGTTTAAAGAAAATATCTTATTATGCCAGGTAAAACTTTTCAGTTCTATCTATCCCTTATGCTATTAACCCTTCCTGTATTTTATTATTCAATTGTTAAATGAAATTTCTATATGATTAAGTATGGAATTTTCCTAATCATGGGAAAATATAATTATCTTCACTAAGATCCATGACACTGCAGCTATTTCTGCACTATGGAGATAAGTGGCTCTCTCTGTCATTAGTCTTAGACGTGTGACTTTTTAGAAGCGATGGACATGAAATGAAGGAATAAGCATTTCTTCCTTAGGCTGGGTGCAGTGGCTCACACCTGTAATCCCAGCACTTTGGGAGGGCAAGGCGGGTAGATCACTTGAGCCCAGGAGTTTGCGACCAGCCTGGGCAACATAGACAGATCTCATCTCTACAAAACTAGAAAAAATTAGCCAGGCATGGTGCCATGCGCCTATAGTCCCAGTGACTCAGGAGGCTGAGGTAGGAGGATCACCTCAGCCTGGGGAGGTGGCAGTCGCAGTAAGCTGTGACTGCCCTACTGCGCTCCAGCCTGGGCAACCGAGTGAGACTCTGTCTCAAAATTTTTTTTTCTTCTTTCTGCGCAACATTGTGCAAATACATTACACTTGTAACCTATAGGCCAAAATAGAATAGGGCACCTTAATTGTTCAACAACTGATTAAATACCTGCTGTATGCCAGACACTGCACTAGGAGCTAGATATACATAAACAGACAACACATAGTTCCCAGGGGGGAAGATTAATCAAATATATTAATTACATAATGTGTTATGAAGAAAATATATAGGATGCAATAAATGCAAATAAGAGTAGGAGAGGCAAGAAATATTTCTACAGGGCAGGAAGGAAAAGATTATTTGAAGTGATATTTAAATCAAGCCTTAAGATGAGCAGGAATCTACTATGGGAAGAGCAGAATAAACAGAATGTGCTAAGGCTCTGACTTGTACAAAGACCTAAAAGTCATGATGAACGGTGGTGACACAGTGGTTGAGGAGAGAGTGAGATAAAATGAGTTTAGAGTGGAATGGAGTGATTAGATTTATGTTTTAAAATTACTTTACCTGTTTTGAGGGGGAATGGGTAGGAGTTTGAGAATGAAAGTAGATAGGATGACAGCAAGACTGAGAAGGGGGAGAAAATAATGAAAGTAGAGAGACCTGTTAGGAGACTATCGTAGTAGCTTAGATTAGGAGGTAGAGGAGATAGAAAGAAGGAAATCCAATTAGTATATATTTGTAAGTAGAGTCGATAGATCTTATCAATGAACTAGTTGGGGGACAGTGAGAGAAAAAGAAAAATCAAGTATGACTCCCAAGTTTCTGGAGTCACTGGGGAATGGTGGTATCATTACAGATGGTGAAGATCAGAGAGAAAAGGATTTGGAGAAGAAAACCTAAGAATTTTTTTTTTTTGAGACAGTGTTTTGCTCTTGTCACCTAGGTTACGGTATAGCATGATCTCAGCTCACTGCAACCTCTGCCTCCCAGGTTAAGTGATTTTCCTGCCCCAGCCTCCTGAGTAGCTGGGATTACCGAAGTGCACCACCTTGAGTTAAGAAACTCAAGGCTTCATATTTACATATTCACTTCATAGTTACTTTAATCACATAGAATGTGATTTTTTTTTTTTTTGAGATGAAATCTCTGTCACCCGGGCTGGAGTGCAGTGGCATGATCTCTCAGCTCACTACAACCTCTGCCTCCTGGGTTCAATGGATTCTCCTGTCTCAGCCTCCCCAGTAGCTGGGGAGCCACTGTGCCTGGCTAATTTTTTTTAGTAGAGATGGGGTTTCACCATGTTGGCCAGGCTGGTCTCAAACTACTGACCTCAAGTGATCCACCTGCCTCAGCCTCCCAAAGTGCTGGGATTATAGACATGAGCCACAGCGGCTGGCCAGAGTTTGGTTTTGGACATGATAAATTTGAAACGCCTGTGATGTATGTAACAATATATCACAACTGGACAGTTGCATGTCTGGAGCTCAGAGGAGGACTGAAGACATATTAGGAGTGAACACAGCTTTGCCCAGTGGCAGTATCGTAGCCAATGAGGTTTATCCGAGGCATGATTATTGCTAATTGAAAACATTTCCCAATACCCCGCCGTGACGATTTGCAATACAGCCGGCACTGGCAATTTTTGACAGTCTCTACGGAGACTGATTAAAAAAAAAAAGGAGTGAACACTACTGGGATAATATTTTAGCCCTGGATATTGGTAAGATCTAAAAAGACAACGCAGAGATAGAAAAGAGAGCCCATACCAGCACCAATGAGAGGGTAGGGAAAATAAAGAAAAGAAATCCCAGAATTGAACCTGGAGAACTACCCAGATGAACAGTTGTGTCACCGAAAAGAAATGCTGAGGCCGGGCGCAGTGGCTCACGCCTGTAATCCCAGCACTTTGGGAGGCCGAGGTGGGCAGATCATCTGAGGTCAGGAGTTAAGACAAGCCTAACGAACATGGAGAAACCCCATCTCTACTAAAAATACAAAACTTAGCCGGGCGTGGTGGCACACGCCTGTAATCCCAGCTACTTGGGAGGCTGAGGCAGGGGAATCGCTTGAATTTAGGAGGCAGAGGTTGTCGTGAGCCGAAATTGTGCACTCCAGCCTGGGCAACAAGAGCGAAACTCCTTCTCAAAAAGAAAAGAAAAGAAAAGAAAAGAAAAGAAAAGAAAAGAAAAGAAAAGAAAAGAAAAGAAAAAAGCTGAAAGAAATTAAGAGAAGCATGTGGTTTAGAGAGGAAACTTGACGCCTTATGTTTGGAACTTGACAAGTTTGGGGTCCTGACTGGGTTCCTGTTGTTCCTAGTGTGGTGCCTGAGCAAAATATATAGGTCCCTTTTCAAATGTTAATGCTACATTTATAGTTTATTTTATGATTCAGTCTTATGGAATCTCCATGAATTTTCAGAATAAAACATCCCTAATCATTCCTGAGTTGGAGTTTGGAATGAGAGAAAAGAACTTTGCTAAGATCCATGACGCTGCAGCTGTTTCTGAATTGTGCTGCTAAATGGCTCTCTATTTCACCCATCTTAGACAACAAGCAGCTATTTTATTTTAGTAATGGACATGAGATGAAGAAAGAAGGATTTGTCCAATGTTGAGCAAATGCACTTTGCTGGCAGCACAGAAACTGAGGAGAACACAATGTAACAGACCTATATTGAGCATCTACCATGTGCCAGGCACTGTGCTAGGCTCTGGGGATAACTCAGAACACGACAGACAAGTATATGAGTGTACAGACTAGTAAGGGAGATGGAAAAAAAGTTAACTTACAAATCAAATAACCACAAATTTTGGTGAGTGCTGTGAAAGAAACAAATACAGGAAATAAGCAGGGGATGATGGTACTTAGGGTCTGAATAAGATATTTAGGGCAACGTTCCTTGAGGAGGTGACATGTACTGATTCCTGAAGGATGGAGAGTCAGTTATACCAAGATTAGGGAGTGATGAGCAACCAAATTGTCTTTTGCAGTATTTGGCCCTGAAAAGCTAAGGCAGGCCAAATAGCTCATATTGGAATATTCAGTAGTGGTGCACCAAGAAGCGAGGTGGTTAGGAGTGGTCTGCTCCCATGGGGAGTATTTTATCACTGGCAATTAAAATTAACAGTTGGAGGCTGGGCACAGGTGGCTCAGGCCTGTAATCCCAGCACTTTGGGAGGCCAAGGCCAGCAGATGCCTTGAGGTCAGGAGTTTGAGACCAGCCTGGCCAACATGGCAAAACCCCGTCTCAACTAAAAATACAAAAATTAGCCGGGCATTGAGGAGCATGCCAGTAATCCCAGCTACCTGGGAGGCTACGGCAGAAGAATTACCTGAACCTGGGAGGCAGAGGTTGCTGTGAGCAGAGATTGAGATCTCGCCACTGCACTCCAGCCTAGGTGACAGAAAAAGACTCCATCTTGCTGACTCTGTTTCAAATAATAATAATAATAAAATAAATAAATTGCCAGCCGAGCAGGTGGCTCACACCTGTAATCCCAGCACTTTGGGAGGCCAAAGCAGGAAGATTGCTTGAGCTCAGGAGTTTAAGACAAGCCAGGGCAACACAGTGAGACCTCATCTCTCCAAAAAAATAAAATTAGCCAGGCATGGTACCCCATGCCTGTAGTCCCAGTATTTGGGAGGCTGAGGTGTGAGGATCACTTGAGCCTGCAAGGTTGAGGCTGCAGTGAGCCAAGATCACATCACTTACACTTCAGCCTGGGTAACAGAGCAAGATCCTATCTCCACATAAGTGAATAAAAATAAATAAAAATATAAATAAAATTGTGCTCGCTTCGGCAGCACATATACTAAAATTGGAATGATACAGAGAAGATTAGCATGGCCCCTGCGCAAGGATGACATGCAAATCTGTGAAGTGTTCCATATTTTTTTAAGTTAAAACTTAAAATTATTATTTAAAAAAATAATAATAAAGAAAAAAAAGAAAAAATAAATAAATAAAATTGCCTGCACATGGTGTTAAGAAAGAGTAGATAGACTTTTGGTCAGTTTTACTATTATTCTAAAATTCTCTATAAATATTGCCCCTGTAGTGGGCTAAATGTTGGTCCCCAGAAAGATATTTGCATGTCCAAATCCCCCAAACCTATGGATATCACCTCATATGGCAAAAGAGTTAATATCACTTTATGTGAAAAGATGTGATAAAGGATTTTGAGAATAGGAGCCTGTCCTGGATTATCTGGGTGGTCCTTAAGTCCAACGACAAGTGTCTGTAAGAGTGAGACAGACAGAGGGAGATTTGATGGACAGATGAGAAAGTGACAATGGTGTGCAAATTCAAGATAGAAGACATGCTTGGATGAATGGATGGATATAAGGATACGTGGATATATAGATGGAGGAACATTTACTAAATAACTGACAAATGGTAAATCCGCTCTTACCAAATGGCTGTGGAAATTTTCCATGCTGTACTGCTAAGTTACTCATGATTTTCCTTTTGATGCACAACCGTGACTTTGATCTAAACAGTTTCATTTTACCTTATGTAAGTATGTAGACATAACTTTCATGCTTGACAAAATGCTCCATAAGTATTCATATCTCTTTACTATGTCTTAAAAGAAACTTTTTAAGGAGATGGATCTTTTCTTTTTAAACATTAATTAATTTTTTGAGACAGGGTCTTGCTCTGTTGCCCAGGCTGGCGTGCAGTGGTGTGATCATAGCTCACTGCAGGCTTGATCTCCCAGGCACAAGTGATCCCCGGACTCAAGCAATCCTCCCACCTCAGCCTCCTGAGTAGTTGGGACCACAATCATGTAACACCATGCTTGGCTAATTAAAAAAAAAATAAAATTCTTTTTTAGAGACAAGATCTCACTATGTTACTCAGGCTGGGTCTTGAACACCTGAGATCAAGTGATCCTCTTGCCTCAGCCTCTCAAAGTGTTGAGATTATAGCATGAGCCACTGTGTCTGGCCTCTTATTTATTTATTTGAGACAGAGTCTTGCTCTGTCGCCAGACTGGAGTGCAGTGGCTCAATCTTGGCTCACTGCAACCTCTGCCTCCTGGGTTCAAGTGGTTCTCCTGCCTCAGCCTCCTGAGTAGCTGGGACTACAGGCACCCACCACCATGCCCAGCTAATTTTTCTATTTTTAATAGAGATAGGATTTCACCGTATTGGCCAGGATGGTCTCAAACTCTTAACCTCAGGAGCAGCCTCCTGAGTAGCTGGGATTACAGGCGCCCGCCACCATTTTTGTATTTTTAGTAGAGATGGGGTTTCTTCATGTTGGTCAGGTTGGTCTCGAACTCCCGACCTCATGTATATAGGTTGACTGAATAACTTTTTTTTTTTGAGGAGTCTCACTCTGTTAACCAAGCTGGAGTGCAGTGACGAGATTTCAGCTCACTGCAAGCTCTGCCTCCTGGGTTCCAGTGATTCCCCTGCCTCAGCCTCCCCAGTAGCTGAGATTACAGATGTGCCACCATGCCTGGCTAATTTTTGCATTTTAGTAGAGACAGGGTTTCACCATGTTGGCCAGGCTGGTCTTGAACTCCTGATCTCAGGCAGTCCGTCCACCTCAGCCTCCCAAAGTGCTGGGATTACAGGCATGAGCCACCGTACCTGGCCTGAATAACTCACTTCTAACAAATGGATATAGAAATATTAATAACAAGATGTCACTTCAGAGATTAGGTTACAAAAAGACAGTAACTTCTTGAAAACTCTCTCTTGTTCTTTGCTCTGAGGAAAAACAATTAGTATACTGTTATGAGCTGCTCTATGGAGAAACCTCCAGTGAAAAGCTGTGAGGAACTGAGGTCTTCATTCCAACACCTCATGGGTTTAAAACTAAGTCCTACTAATAACCATGGCTGAGCTTGGAAATAGATCTTCCCACCAATTTCATGAGTGACCTTGCTAGAGGCACCCAGCTAACCAGCACCCAGATTCCTGACTTATAGAAACTGTGAAACAATCAATGTTTGTTGTTTTAAGGCACTAAGTTTTGGGGTAAATTGTTAATAGCAATAACTAACAATACCAATCATATGATTTGGAATACTCAATTGAAGCACTAAAATAGAATAGAGGAAGGAAATAAAATCAATAGGTTGTAGTTTGTTTTTTTTTTTGTTTTTTGTTTTTGTTTTTTTTTTTTGAGAGAGGGTCTCATTCTGTCACCTAGGCTGGAGTATAGCGGCATGATGATGGTTCACTGCAGCCTCCACCTCCTGGGCTCAAGTGATCCTACCTCAACCTCCTAAGTTGCTGGGACTACAAGCACACACCATTAAGCCCAGCTAATTTTTGTATTTTTTTTTTCGAGATGGGTTTCAACAGGTTTTCACCATGTTGCCCATGCCAGTCTCGAACTCCTAGGCTCAAGCAATCCACCTGCCTCCGCCTCCCAAAGTGTGGGATTACAGGCGTGAGCTGCCATGCCTGGCCAATAGGTTATAGTTTTTGTTTGTTTATTGTTTTTGAGACAGAGTCTTGCTCTGTCACCCAGGCTGGAGTGCAGTGGCGGGATCTTGGCTCACTGCAACCTCTGCCTCCAGGTTCAAGCAATTCTCCTGCCTCAGCCTCCCAAGTAGCTGGGATTACAGGCACATGCCACTACCCTCAGCTAATTTTTTTGTATTTTTAGTAGAGATGGGGTTTCACCATGCTGGCTAGGTTGGTCTCGAACTCCTGACCTTGTGATCCACCCACCTCGGCCTCCCAAATTGCTGGGATTATAGGTGTGAGCCACCACCAAAAGTCACGCCTGGCCAGTTGTAGTTTTTTTTATAGCTTCTTAGACATCAAATCATACTGACTAGATTCCTTATTAGTGGCTAATTTAATCCAGTTTGTTGAGTCTTAATAGTTTTATTTTCAGGGGCCACCTATAGACCAACTTCTGGATGAATCTAACTATTGACTCCAACATACTGTGTATACATACTGACAACTAAATATTTATTGATTGATTCATACATAAATTCATCATGTTTACTGGAGACTCAAAAATGGCACACATAATGGCATACTAATTCCCTTGGTCTTTATTTTGTTTGCTTGTTTATTTTTTGAGACAAAGTCTTGCTCTGTTGCCCAGGCTGAAGGGCAATGGCGTGATCTCGGCTCACTGCAACTTCTGCCTTCCAGGTTCCCAGGTTCCCAAAAACACAAACAAAATAAAAACGTTTTTTCTTTCTACAGAAAAGAAATTATGTTTAATGTAGACATTTAGAGAAATAAACGAAAAAAGGAAAGTGAATGTCACTTTTTTTTTTGAGACAGAGTTTGCTCTTGTTTCCCAGGCTGGAGTGCAATGGTGTGATCTCAGCTCACTGCAACCTCTGCCTCCTAGGTTCAAGCGATTCTCCTGCCTCAGCCTCCTGAGTAGCTGGGACTACAGGTGTGTGCCATCATGTCCGGCTAATTTTTTATTTTTAGTAGAGACAGGGTTTCACCATGTTGGCCAGGCTGGTCTTGAACTCCTGACCTCAGGTGATCGATCCACCGCCTTGGCCTTCCAAAGTGCTGGGATTATAGGTGTAAGCCACTGCCCCTGGCCAAACGTCACTTTTGAATCCGCCACTTAGAGAGGACTGCTATTGAGGTTGAATGTACTTTTTTTTTTTTTTTTGAGATGGAATCTCACTCTGTCACTCAGGCTGGAGTATAGTGGTGCCATCTTAGCTCACTGCAGCCTCTGCCTCTCAGGCTCAGGTGATTACTCCTGCCTCAGCCTCCAGAGTAGGTAGAATTACAGGCGCCTGCCACCATGCCCAGCTAATTTTTTATATGGGATTTCACAGTGTTGGCCAGGCTGATCTCAAACTCTGAACCTCAGGTGATCTGCCTGCCTTGGCCTCCCAAAGTCCTGGGGATACAGGTGTGAGCCACAGTGCCCCAACTGAATGTGCTCTTGAATTTCAGTTGAGCCGGGTGCGGTGGCTCACGCCTGTAATCCTAGCACTTTGGGAGGCTGAGGCGGGCGGATCACTTGAGGTCAGGAGTTCAAGACCAGCCTGACCAATATGGTGAAACCCTGTCTTTAAAAAAAAAAAAAAAAAAAAAAAAGAATTTCAGTTGACAGCATTTGCCTGTCTTTCAAAACTTGGGAAAACACTCTATACTTGGTTAACCAGATAGTTGATTTCTTTAAAACTCAGTTTCCTTAATGAAATATCTGAAAGTTTAGCTTTATATATCTAATATTTAATAACTCAGTATCACAAACATTTAAGATTAAGAACTAGCCTTAGCAACATGGCAAAACCCTGTCTCTTAAAAAAAAAAGTACAAAAATTAGGCTGGGCACAGTGGCTCACACCTGTAATCCCAGCACTTTGGTAGGTGGAGGCAAGTGGATTATCTAAGGTCAGGAGTTCGAGACCAGCTTGGCCAACATGGTAAAACTCTGTCTCTACTAAAAAATACAAAAATTAGCCAGGCACAGTAGCTCATGCCTATAATCCCAGTACTTTTCGAGGCCAAGGTGGGCAGATCACAAGGTCAGGAGTTTGAGACCAGCCTGGCCAGCATGGTGAAACCCTGTCTCTAGTAAAAATACAAAAATTAGCAGGGCATGGTGGCAGGCAACTGTAATCCCAGCTACTCTGAGGCCATGGCAGGAGAATCGCTTGAACCCGGGAGATGGAGGTTGCAGTGAGCTAAGACTAAGCCCCTGCACTCCAGCCTGGGCAACAAAGGGAGACTCAGTCTCAAAAAAAAAAAAAAAAAATGCTGGGCGTGGTGGCTCATGCCTGTAATTCCAGCACTTTGGGAGTCTGAGGCGGGCAGATCACGAGGTCAGGAGTTCAAGACCAGCCTGGCCAACATGGTGAAATCCTGTCTCTATAAAAAAAATTAATTAATTAAAAAAAATTAGCTAGGCGTGGTGGCTGTCATCTGTAATCCCAGCAACTTGGTAGGCTGAGGCAGGAGAATCACTTGAAACCGGAAGATGGAGGTTGCAGTGAGTCGACATTGCACCACTGCATTCCAGCCGGGGCTATACAGAACAAGACTCCATCTCAAAAAATAAATAAATAGGCCAGGCTCGGTGGCTCACGCCTGTAATCACAGCACTTAGGGAGGCCGAGTTGGGTGGATCGCCTGAGGCTGGTATTCAAGACCAGCTTGGTCAGCACGGTGAAACCCCATCTATAATAAAAATACAAAATTTGCCAGGCATGGTGGGAGGCACCTGTAATCTCAGCTACTTGGAAAGCTGGGGCAGGAGAATCACTTGAACCAGGTGGAGGTTGCAGTGAGCCAAGATTGCGCCACTGCACTCCAGCCTGGTCAACAGAACAAGGCTCCTGTCAAAAAAAAAATAGTAATTAATTAATTAAAGTAAAAAATACAAGAATTAGCCAGGCATGGTGGCTTGTGCCTATAGTTCCAGCTACTTGGGAGGCTGAGGTCAAAGGATTGATTGAGCCCGGTAGGTGGATGTTGCAGTGAGCCCAGATTGCACCACTGCACTCAAACCTGGGAAACAGAGTGAGACCCTGTCTCAAAAAAAAAAAAAATTCAGTACCACTTAATGATGTTATAAGCACTATACTAGACAACTTTATTTCCATTATTTTATTTAAACCTCACTAAACCTTGTGTGTTGAGTACTGATATTAACCTCAGTTTTCAAATGAGTAAACTAAGGTTCAGAGAGGTTAAGTGATCTGCCCAAACAAGATCATAAAGATAAAGAGTTTCATTAAAGGGATTCCATCCCAGTTCTGTTTGGCTATAAAATTTATGCTCACACCACACTCTTCTAGTTTCTCCCTCAAACTTTTTCCCATTATACTTTTTCATAAAAGCAAAATATCATTAAAAAAAAACCTTTCATAGTCAAAAAAGTTTTCTTATTCTAGTTATTAAAAGACCAACCTAATTTATCCACACCTCTGTACCATTCCTTTGAAAGTTTTTGAAGTTAGTGTCTCCAGGCAAAAATTTTAAGATCTAAAAGAAATATAAATTAATAAAATTCTTTTCCTGCTAAAATAAAACAGTGAATGTTACCAGTGATTTGCCTCATTTTGAAACTGGAACTACCATCAGAGAGCAAATTTGCATTTATATAAAACTACATAATACTGTTTCTGATTATAATTTCTGTAAAGTTATAGTCAATTGTTACAGTTGAAAACTAGATTTTTTTCAGCAAAATTTCCTGTGGTTGTATGGTTTTATTATAATGAAACAAATGAGTGGTTTGGGAAGAAAGAGCAGAGAATATGACCATGGAATCCCAGAACAGAAACAAATTTAGAGACTACCTACCTCATCCTCCATATTTTATAGATGAGAAAACTGAAGTCCATAGAGTTAAATATTTCTGTCTCTTTTAGGTTGTCATAGTACACAAAGTGTAAAATTAATGGCCTGTGAAAGTTTTCATTTGATAATTGAGACTGTCTTGCAAATATACTTAACCAATTTCTAAAGCTGTGTAAGTAAGATAAACGAAAAAAAATTAAAAATATAATACCTGGTACATAAAAGTTGTATAATATATATTTGTGAGTGAACAAATGAATAAAACAACTTATTACAACCAGGCACGGTGGCTCATGCCTGTAATCCCAGCACTTTGGGAGGCTGAGGCAGGGAGATCACCTGAGGTCAGGAGTTCGAGACCAGCCTGGCTAATATGGTGAAATCCTGGACTTTACTGAAAAATACAAAGAAATTAGCTGGGCATGGTGGCACACACCTGTAGTCCATATAGTCCCAGCTACTGGAAAGGCTGAGGCAAGAGAACTGCTTGAACCTAGGAGGTGGAGGTTGCAGTGAGCCAAGACTGAGCCACTTACTTCACTCCAGACTGGGCAAAAGAGCGAGACTTCCTCTCACAAAAATTGCTTTCAGTTTTCAAATTCTCTCATGGTCCTTGAGCCAACACACCAGGCCTGAATTTATATTTTATATGCAGTCATACTATATATATATGTGTGTGTGTGTGTGTGTGTGTGTGTGTGTGTGTGTGTGTGTGTGTATTTATTGCTTTGCTTTTCGTACTTTAGTTATTGTTGTCCACATTTTTCCACATTGTTATAAAATATAATCCTTTAAAGTGCTTACTGCAGTTACAATACTTCTAAGTCAAATTCCAAGATGACAGTAAGTAGAGGTGAGTCCAGGTTTTGGGGAACCCTCATTAAGACAAAAAAAAAATGCATTAAAAAAAAACAAATAAAAAAGTCCAGGTGTGGTGGCTCACACCTGTAATCTCAGCATTTTGGGAGGCCACGGCAGGTGGATCACCTGAGGTCAAGAGTTCAAGACCAGCCTGGCCAACATGATGAAACCCTGTCTTTTAAATTAATTAATTAATTAATTAATTAAATTTGATTAAAAAATGCAGCCAGGTGCAGTGGCTCACACCTGTAATCCCAGCACTTTGGGAGGCTGAGGCAGGCAGATCTTGAGGTCAAGAGATCAAGACCATCATGGCCAACATGGTGAAACCCCGTTTCTACTAAAAATACAAAAATTAGCTGGGCATGGTGGCACACGCCTGTAATCCCAGCTACTCAGGAGTCTGAGGCAGGAGAATCGCTTGAACCTGGGAGGCGGAGGTTGCCGTGAGCAGAGATCGGGCCACTGCACTCCAGCCTGGCAACAGAGAGAGACTCCACCTCCAAAAAAAAAAAAAAAAAAGCAAAAATTTCTAATGACTTCTGGATTCTAGTCAAAGAAATTAAAGAAAAAATTGACTTGTGGTATCTTTGGGGAAAAATAAGAAAAAATACAAAAATAGATTACTTTTAAATTTTTTACAAGGCCAGGTACAGTGACTTACACCTATAATCCCAGCACTTTGGGAGGCTGAGGCAGTTGGATTACTTGAGGTCAGCAGTTTGAGACCAGCCTGACCAACATGGTGGAATCCCATCTCTACTAAAAATACAAAATTAGCTGGGCATGGTGGCACATGCCTGTAATCCCAACTACTTGTGAGGCCGAGGCAGGAGAATCACTTGAACCTGGGAAGTGGAGGATGCAGTGAGCCAAGATTGCACCATTGCACTCCAGTCTGGGCAACAAGAGCGAAACTCTGTTTCAAAAAAATAATTTTTCCTACAAAATACTGAAAAAAATTTTAGCTTTCAAAACACTATTTCTAGGGCCCCTCCCGGGCTTTGAAGGGGCCTATGCAATGAGAGGCCCTGAATCTTCATTAGCTTCACAGTATAGCTGCCTCTGTTAATAACCAGACATCATCTTCATGGTTGTTATGAATAGCTTGGATAGTTACTATATATAACATATGAATATTAGAATATATATTACTATATATAATGTCTAATAGAGGTTTACTAAAATTTTGGAAGTGTACATTACCCTTTGATAGTGTTAGAAATTTTATACAGCTGGACCTGGATTCTCTTTTCAGGCTCCACTATAAATGTGGTGGCTTTTAAATTATGAGCAAGTCTCTTCTTCAGGCCTCAAATTCTTCATCTGTGTAATGGGCTTAATATCAATCTCAAAGAATTACAAAGACAAATGAAGATAAAATACTTGGAATAGTTCTTGACATATAGTAAGTTCCCAGTAAATATTAGCTATTATATGGATAGCCAAAACATGCTACCAAGTGTTGGAACCTCTGTCTCTCCATTGAAACTTCCCATATTGACTGTAGGTAGGTAAAATACTGTGTCAAATGAATTTCAAAGGATTGTACATATTATATTTTTAAATTAATTTCATTTCTAAACATAATGCTTTTATAGCCTGGCGCAGTGGCTCACACCTGTAATCCCAGCACTTTGGGAGGCCAAGGTCGGCAGGTCACCTGAGGCCAGGAGTTGGAGATCAGCCTGACCAACATGGTGAAACCCCATCTCTACTAAAAATACGAAAAATTGGGCCAGCCTCGGTGGCTCACACCTGTAATCCTAGCACTTTAGGAGGCCAAGGTGGGTGTATCACCTGAGGTTAGGAGTTCAAGACCAGCCTGGCCATCATGGTGAAACCCCATCTTTTTAAAATATATATATATAATATGAATTTTTTTAATTAAAAAAAAAATACAAAAAATTAGCTGGGCATGGTGGCACGTGCCTGTAATCCCAGCTACTCAGGAGGATGAGGCAGGAAAATCACTGGAACCTCAGAGGCAGAAGTTGGAGTGAGCCGAGATAGCAACACTGCACTCCAGCCTGGGCAACAGAATGCAACAATGTTTCAAAAAAACAAAACAAAAAACCAAAATCATCCAGGCTTCGTGGCATGTGCCTGTAGTCCTAGCTTGGGAGGCTGAGGTGAGAGGATCACCTGAGCCAGGAAAGGCAAGGCTGCAGTGAGCCATGATGGCATCACTGCACTCCAGCTTGGGTGTCACAGTGAGACCCAGCTCAAAAAAGAAAAAAAAATGTTTATGGAAAGTAACGACTACAGAACATTTGGAAAACAGAGAAAAGAAAAAAAGAACACCTATAATTTCATCAGACTTATGCTATATTTCCTTCTTGTGTTTTTTTCATTAATGAAGATTCCATTTATAAAAACTGCTTGAAGTAAGTAGACCCAGTTATTTTCTTTTCACAGAAGTTTAGTATTAGGGCATTATTATAACAGAATTTTTCACATGCATGGCAAATCTCAATATATTTTATATAAAACAACTTCAGAAAAATCAAGAAAAACAGTCTATGTTTTACTGTTATATTTCCATTCTTATTTTTAAAATTCGTGTTCTTCAAGATTATGATTCTAGTGTATTCTAGAATGTAATATTCTGCATTTTTTCTTACACTATATCATAAGGCTTTCTCCATACTACTGCATACTAAGGCAACATTCATAGTAACTAGAGCATCTGAGAATAAGATTTAGTTTCTTAAACTCAGTCAGTACAACCTAAGTGAAAAGCTAAGGCAGGCAAAAGTGTGATAAATCAGAAATACAGAATGAGTACTTTTGGTTTGCCTGCAACTATAATGTAGAAAACCTAGAGAGAGAAGTCACAACTCTGAAATTCAAGCCTTCCAACTAAATGTCTAAGTCAACAAAAAAAATCACCATAATCCTAAATTTTATATACTTTTCTTTCTTTCTTCTTCTTCTTCTTTTTTTTTTTTTTTGAGACAGATTCTCATTCTGTTGCCCAGGCAGAATCACAGCTCACTGCAGCCTCTACCTTGAGGGTTCAAGTGATCCTCCCATCTCAGCCTCCCAACTACAGGCACACACCACCATGCCAGGCTAATTTTTAAATTTTTTTTGTAGAGAAAGAGTCTCTGTATGTTGTCCAGGTTGGTCTTGAATTTTTGGGCTCAACTGATCTGCCTTGGTCTCCCAAAGTGTTGAGATTACAGGTGTGAGCCACCACAACTGACCTGTTTTTTCTTTAATAATTTGGAAAGTAATGAAATATTATTCAATGGTAAAGACTTATGTATTGTGATATTATATTATTATTAGGGTTTTCATTCTCAAAATTGGGTAAATGTACCCCCAAAGAGGTTTTTCTTTAAAATTTAGCAAGGCTGGCTGGTGTGGTAGCTCACGCCTGTAATCCCAGCACTTTGGGAGGCGGGCGGATCACCTGAGGTCGGGAGTTTGAGACTGGCCTGAGCAACGTGGAGAAACCCCATTGCTACCAAAAATACAAAATTAGCCAGGCGTGGTGGCGCATGCTTGTAATCCCAGCTACTCCGGAGGCTGAGGCAGGAGAATCGCTTGAACCTGGGAAGCGGAGGTTGTGGTGAGCAGAGATTGTGCCATTGCATTCCAGCCTGGGCAACAAGGGCAAAAACTACATCTCAAAAAAAAATTGGCCAGGTGCAGTGGCTCAAGCCTGTAGTCCCAGCACTTTGGGAGGCCGAGGTAGGTGGACCATGAGGTCAGGAGTTTGAGACCAGCCAGGCTAACATGGTGAAACCCTGTCTCTACTAAAAAATACAAAAATTAGCCAGGCATGGTGGTGGGCGCCTGTAACCCCAGCTACTTGGGAGGCTGAGGCAGGAGAATCGCTTGAACCCAGGAGGTGGAGGTTGCAGTGAGCAGAGACTGCGCTGTTGCACTCCAGCCTGGGTGACAGAGCAAGACACTGTTTCAAAAAAAAAAAAAAAATTTAGCAAGGCAACACATATCCTCACTATATAGAACATGCCAAGGTTTGGTCATGGTTTTCTGGATTCAATGACATTTGTTGTTGGAAACTGGCTTTTATATTTTAAATAAGCTTTTGCGTTGACATTCATTAATTTCATAGCACAAACTTTTTGCTTTTAAGTTTCTTCTTCTTTTAATGTTGTCCTGCTGTAGGAATTCAAGCCACATTAAAAAAAATTCTAAAATGTAACTAACATAAATTGAAGAAACAGTCCATATGTCCATTGCTGAGTGAATAAACAAAATGAGGTACATACATATAATAGAGTATTATTCAGCCTTAAAAAAGAAGGAAATTCTGACATATGTTGCTCTGAAGACATGCAAAAAAGCCAGTCACAAAAACACAACTATGGTACAATCCCACTTATATGAGGTACCTAGAATAGTCAAGTTCGTAGACAGAAAACAGAACAGTGGTTATCAAGGGACGGGAGGAGGAGGGAAAGGACAGTTATTTTATTGGGTATGAAGTTTCAGTTTGGAAAGATCAAAAAGTTCTGGAGATGAATGATGGTCATGGTTCCACAACAATATGAATCTACCTAATGCTCCTGAACTCTATGCTTAATTTTTTTGTTTGTTTGTTTTGAGACAGAGTTTCACTCTTGTTGCCCAGGCTGGAATGCAATGGCGCGATCTCAGCTCACCACAACTTTCGCCTCCAGGGTTGAAGCGATTCTCCTGTCTCAGCCTCCCCGAGTACCTGGGATTACAAGCATGCGCCACCACGCCCGGCTAATTTTTTATTTTTATTTTTAGTAGAGACGGAGTGTCTCCATGTTGGTCAGGCTGGTCTCAAACTCTCGACCTCAGGTGATTCGCCTGCCTCGGCCTCCCAAAGTGAGGGGATTACAGGTGTGAGCCACTATGCCCGCCGGCCATTTGTACACTTAATATTAAGATGGTAAATTTTATACAATGAATATTTTACAATTAAAAAAATCCCCCAATCGATAACATGCATTGAGAAAAGTACGTTTTACCTGTATAATCAGTATCAAGCAAATATATGTATAATCACCACCTGGTCCCAAAAATTATCAGAGTAACCTCTGTCCCTCCCCATCACAACCTTCTTCCTTCCTAACCACTATCATGGCTCTAACATTTGCTTTTTAAAATCATACTGTGATGTGGTAATGCAGGATAAGTTAAATCAACACTACAAAACGGCACAGAATATTTCCTTAAATTCCATTTTTTCCATAAGTGCAAAAAAAAAACACACACACACACACACACACAACAACCCACTTAATAACTTTTAAGTGCTCTTTCTCCGCTTCCTGTGCTCTTGAAACTTCACATTCTAAAACCTATTTTGGTTCCACAGTTGACCTCACCTGCAGAGTTTAATTTAATAAAAAACAAAAAACAAAAAAAAACCTTCAGTGTAGATTTTCATTCCTCCCGCTCTCCCTTGCCTCCAACTACAAAGAAACAATGATTTAAACCCTTTGTGCCCTTTTAGAAAATTACACAGATACCCCATTGTGGAACCCAATAATCCCTTCGTGGAAAGGAAGAGATTAGCATATGAATACAAAGCAAAATGAATCCAGAATACAAAATGATCTACTGGATTGGGAAGCTCTTGTATTCTTAAAAATGTATTTATTTCCTCTTTTTGTATTGCCCCTTTAGTGGTCGCGGGGTTAAGGGAATTGAGCTTCCCTTTCTGGTTACCCGGAAAAGGATTTTAGAAAAAAAAACAAAAAACACCAGATTCTAAGAGGTGCAAAACCAACAGATGGCTCCTAGCGCCAGTGGAATCGCCAGTGGAATCTGCTACACTCGACACGAGCTTGCTTGCCGGCGAGGAGTGTAGAAAGTGCTGTTCGCAGACTGCGTGGTGAAGGAGAGAAAGCGACAGAAGAGAGAGCCATAGTGCTGACGTTGAAGGCCCGGCCCTGTGAGGTTGCACAGGGTAAGTGGCGTTGGCCAGGCGGCAGCGGCGAAGGGGAAGGAAAGAGGATTTGAGCTGGGGGCGGGGCTTGCAGCGCAGCGTGGCTCCTGATTGCTGGAGCGCGACTGCCAATCTTGCAGAATCGCTCGGTTAACCAGTGCGCTGGCGAGACGCGCTCAGATATACTGAGTGAGCCCTGAGAAGGAGTCTCAGATCCTGACGGTGCAGCAGCCTGCAGCCTCAGCCAGGGAGTCCCAGCCGCTTTCAATGGAGGAGAAGCCCGGCCAGCCACAGCCTCAGCACCATCACAGCCACCACCATCCGCACCATCACCCCCAGCAGCAGCAGCAGCAGCCGCACCACCACCACCATTATTATTTCTACAACCACAGCCACAACCACCACCACCACCATCATCACCAGCAGCCTCACCAATACCTGCAGCATGGAGCCGAGGGCAGCCCCAAGGCCCAGCCAAAGCCGCTGAAACATGAGCAGAAACACACCCTCCAGCAGCACCAGGAAACGCCGAAGAAGAAAACAGGTCTGGGAGGGAGGACGGGTGGGGGAAGGGGATTGGGGGTGGAGGACAGGGGAGATGGGGGTGGGGCCGGATCCGAAGAGCGCGGACGGGGTCGTGGGGTGTGTGTGTCCCCTTCGGCTCTGGGGATGTCCCTTTTCATTCTAGAGCTCGGGCTGGGCAATGGGGTTTGCAGCGCCCTCTCCTCCTCTCCAGCATGGGAGAGGCCCAGCTAGGCCAGCGTGACCTTCCCGGCCCCCGCCCCGGCTGAAGGGAGACCCGCTGGGTCGGCCTTGCAAGTCCAGGCTTATTATTCTTTTCCCATTCACCTCCCTGCGGCCCTGGAGTTACCTCAATTTGGGGGCCCTGAGCGGGGGCGAACCTACCCCGCAAAAAAAAAAATCCCTCGAGGTGGAACTCAGGAAGGCCTAGCGAATCCCGACTCAGGTGGTGTCGCGAGACCCTTTTGCAGGCGGCGAGGAGCGGGTAGGTGGGCTGAGTTGAAGAAGTGTCCCTCACCCGCCACCCCAAGCCCACCTGTGGCCTTGGGGCTCCCTGTCTTGGGGGGGCTGTTGGGACCCCTTGTCTCACGGGTCATTTCCACCACTAAACGCCCTTTATGGGCGTCGGACCTTGCAGTCTCTCCCCGCGGCTCCTCCCGAGGCCGGGGCCCCTGGCCGGCTCCCCCCAGAGCCGGCGCGGCTGGAATGTTCTCTCCTCCTCGCGGGGCCGCTTCCTGTCCGCCATGTTGGAAGCCGATTCCTGTCACCGACTCCGGCCCACTGAGGAGCGGAGGGGGGAGGGTGTTGAGGTCCACAAGGCGCGGCGGAGCCGGGTGACCCGGGATCCCCACCGGCCGCTGCCTCGCCCCCTGCACTGCGGGGGCGCCGCCGCCCCCCGCCCCGCGGCCGCCCCTCCCCCCGTCGCCGGCCGGGGTTGTGTAACCCGGTGGCGGCGCGCGGCCCCGGGCGGGTCCCTGGGGTGGGGGAGGGAAGCGGCCACGAGGGGAGCGGCCTGCGTCAGGCCCCGCGCGCCAGCGGCCGCGTTTCCCGCTCCCGAGTGCCGCGGGAGGCGCGGGCAGTCGGGGCGGGGAGCCGGCCTCGAAGCAGAGCTGAGAGGGGAGAAGGAGGCCGCGAGTGGCGGCCGCGCTGCTCCTCCGGGCAGGAGGCCTTGGAGAGGCGGCGGGGGGATTCATTTTGGGTAGAGGCGGTGCCTGAGGCCGGGTGGGGTACCCAGCGGGAACCCAGCTCTCCGGTCACGAGTTTCTCTGCCACAGGAACCTCGTCTCCTGCCAGGTTCGCTCACGACTCCGCCTCTGAGGCTTTCACTTGGGCCCTTTCCTTCTAACAGCTCGTTTTCTACAAAAAAAAAAAAAGAAAGAAAGCCAAACCTTGCTCCATTCCCCTCCCCATCCAGCACTTACCTTCCGAGCTTGGGCGGTGTCTTTGAGGTGAGGGATTTAAAAAAGTGTTAGGATGGGGAAGAGGGCGAGCATTTTGACTCCTCTTTCTTGTCCTTAAGGCTGAACCCGAGTGGCTCATCTATGAGGTTAGATTACTACCATCTTGCCTCGGATGAGGCTTCTTTCCATGTTAAAAAGAAAGGTGTTTTTTCATATTTTAAAACCGATATTGATCCCCAAACTAATCTTAAACGAGAAATTGACGTAAAAGTCATAAAGTGTTTCACGAGGAGTTTAGAAGTTTATAACCCATGCAGATTTTAAAAAATAAGGGCTCTTTATAAATCAAAGAGAAAAGAAGCATAAGAAAGCATATGTTAAACCCAACGTATTACATTTAATAGAAGGAATTATTGAGAGCTGGAAGGAAACTGCTTTTTTATTACAGTTCATAACTTGAAGATTGAAATTAGAATGTCAGATTTTCCATTTTGGGAGTTGTTAGGGACCGATGGTATGCAATAGAAGTGAACACATAGGAGTTAGGTGTTTAATCCTAAGGATTTGGAGTTTAAAAACTATCAGGGACTATATAACTAGATCTTTCTAGCATTAGATCTTGTTCAAAAGATGAGGAAATACTACCATATTATGGCTATATAAGACAATATTACTGTTGAGATTGAAAATTGAACTTTATCGTTCAGGTTAATATACTCTTGCAGGACTACTCTCCCTATATAAGCAGCGCCTAAACCATTCAAGGTGATATTCCTCCAAATATGTGTTATCTTGGAAGGGGTGGTGGATAAAGAGGAGGAAACGAATTAGCAGTTTTGACAGAATGTAAACAATTTTGGGCGAGTGTATGGTTTGGTCACAGTACTGTTGCTTTGACATGCATAATGCTAATAACTAAGAAAACATTAGAATATTTTTGAAATTTATCTGTGACATGTTGAGGTACATGTTACAGATAAATGGTTACTTTTGTAACCCATTACTCGCAGATCTAAAGAGGAACAGTTTTTTATCCAGAAGAGGGCGCAAGAGAAGGCCAAATGTGTTGAGTAATTTGTTTGTAATTCAAAAGCTAGATTTATCAGGACTCTTGAGTTTTGCTGAGTCTATTGGAAGTAGGATTAGTGTAGCAGCCTTAAATAATAAAAGTGCTAGGAGTCTTTTAATTTCTTAAATTTATCTGTAATGTTTACATTTTTCTTAAATATCTAAGATTTAAAAGAAAATTTCTCTCTGGCATACTTTATACATACTAACAAGGTTGTCATGAGAAAAACTTTATGTAGTTAGAGATTTTGTTTTTCTGTTATTAAAACTTTGGGGTGGGAGCACAGTGACTTCTAAGCCATTTTTTCATTGTTTGGTGATTTCCAATATCTGAGTCTCTACATAATAGTAATCTTAGGAAGAATTATTCTAGTTAGCTTTGATTCAGCTTAGTTTGGAGATTGGATTTTTTGCTATTTCAGATTGTTCACCTTTAATTGAAATCTGAAAAGTTATGACTAATAGGCCAGAGGATACAAATCTTCGTTTAACCTGTTAGCATGTTAAATGATATAGGTAGGTCTTGTATTCCCTCTAGAGTTAGGTAAGGGGATAAAGATACATCTGTTAAAAATGAAGAGAGCCTTTATTTAGGAACTTTCTGCTTTTCTTTTTTCCCTCCCTCCCTCCCTTCCTTTCTTCCTTCTGGAGACAGTCTCACTCTGTGGCCCAGGCTGGAGTGCAGTGGCGTGATCTTGGATCACTGCAACCTCTGCCTCCTGGGTTCAAGCGACTCTCCTACCTCAGCCTCTTGATTACAGGTTCGCGTTACCATGCCCAGCTAATTTTTTTATTTTTATTTTTTTATTTTTTTTATTTTTATTTTTTATTTTTAGTAGAGACGGGATTTCACCATGTTGACTAGACTGATCTTGAACTCCTGACCTCAAGTGATCCGCCTGCCTCAGATCCCAAAGGGATGGGATTACACATGTAGCCACCATGCCCAGCTTTTTTCTGAGAAAAAAGAAGCTTTTAGAAAACATCCTAACCAATTATCTCTTTCTTTCTGTTTCATAGTTAAAATTGTGCCACCAAAATTTTGATTTGATTGGCTATCAAAGCTTTTCCAGCAGCCAAAAAATTTTTGATAATGTAACCCTGTGGAATCTAAGAACTCTTATAAGAGGCCAAATGTGGTGGCTCACACCTGTAATCCCACCACTTTTGGAGGCCAAGGTGGGCGGATCACTTCTGGTCAGGAGTTCCAAACCAGCCTGGCCAATATGGCAAAACCTCGTCTTTGGTAAAAATACAAAAATGCTAGCCAGGCATGGTGGCATGTGTCTGTAATCTCAGCTACTCTTGGGAGGCTGAGGCAGGAGAATCCTGGAAACCTGGAGGTGGAGGTTGTGGTGAGTTGCTATCACACCATTGTACTCCAGCTTGGGCAACAGAGTGAGAATCTGTCTCAAAAAATAAATAAATAAATAAATAAGGAATATAAGATGTATTCTCTCATGGTTCAGGTTTTGTGCCAGTCTGTTTTAGGAAAGATCATGCCTTAATTCATACAGTAGTAGAAAATGCTTTTATTTGTTCAGTTTTAGTATTTGCATCTTTTTCTCTAATGTAGAATGAATAAGTCTTGTGAATCTTCTGGACTTCTACATTATTATTTTTTTTAACTCATTTTCTAAACATTATTTTTTAAAAATAGCAGTATTCCTATTAGACCCCTCATTTCTGCTGCCTTCAATGTGTGTGGAGTATCCTTCTATTGTCTTTTTTTTTTTTGAAATGGAGTTTTTCTCTTGTTGCCCAGGCTAGGGTGCAATGGCGCTATCTCGGCTCACTGCAACTTCCACCTCCCAGATTCAAGCCATTCCCCTGCCTCAGCCTCTCAAGTAGCTGGGATTACAGGCGTGCACCACCATGCCCCCTAATCCTTTATATTTTTAGTAGAGTCTGGGTTTCACCATGTTGGTCAGGCTGGTCTCAAACTCCTGATCTCAAAAATGATCTGTCTTCCCGCCTGGGCCTCCCAAATGTACTGGGATTACAGACATGAGCCACCCTGCTGGGCCTGTATATCTATTATTCCTATTCTTTCTGTTTTTTTGTTTTGTTTTGTTTTTGAGATCAGGTTTTGCCCTTGTTGCCCAGTGTGGAGTGCAATGGCACGATCTTGGCTCACCGTAACCTCTGCCTCCCAAGTTCAAGGTATTCTCCTGCCTCAGCCTCTCAAGTAGCTGGGATTACAGGCATACTCCACCATGCCCTGCTAATAGTGTTTTTAGTAGAGACTGGGTTTCTCTTTTTTTTTCCCCCAGACAGAGTTGTTCTGTCACCAGGCTGGAATGCAATGGGGCAATCTCCGTTCACTACAGCCTCCACCTCCAGGTTCAAGCGATTCTCCTGCCTCAGCCTCCCGAGTAGCTGGGATTATAGGTGCCTGCTACCACGCCAGCTGATTTTTGTATTTTTAGTAGAGACGGGGTTTCACCATGTTGGCCAGGATGGTCTCGAACTCCTGACCTCGTGATCTGCCCGCCTTGGCTTCACGAAGTTCTGGGATGACAGGCATGAGCCACGCTTCTGGCCTCTGTTTATATGTATCTATTTCTAATGACCTCAAGTTGCTTTGTGAACGTTTCATAAAAAGGTAGATACTAATAGCACCATTTTATAATAGTGGAAAACTATTTGAATCACCTAGAGTAATAAGAGTTGACTTTTTATGGTGGTTGAAGGTTTTTAATTTTTTTTTTTTTTTTTTTGAGAGAGAGAGGATCTCACTTTGTCACCCAGGCTGGAAGGCAGTGGTGCCATCTCAGAGCATACTGCAGCCTCAGTCTCCTGGGTTTAAGCCATCCTCTTGCCTCAGTCCTCCCGCTCCCAAGATGGAACTGTAGGCACATGCCCCATGGGCTAATTTTTGTATTTTTAGTAGAGACAGGGTTTCTCCACGTTGCCCTGGCTGGTCTTGAACTCCTGAACTCAAGCAGTCCGCCTGTCTTGAGTGCTGGGATTACAGACATGAGCCACTGCACAGTTGAAGGTTTTATATTAAACCTGAATACCATAACACTAAAAAATTAGATACTTTTATTGTGGTTTTGTTAGTAAATATTTTCTCATTGCATCTTTTGAGTCAAGGCAGTATTGCTTAGTGGTAGGAAACCATGGATTGCAGATAGACTGGAGGTCAGATTTCCAGTTCTGCCACTCAGACTTGAGCAAGTTACTTCATCTTTCTCAAAATCTGTTTATCTAAATGTAAAATGAAGAAAATATGTTTTAAAAGGGTTAGAAACATTGGTACATAGATGTTTTCTTTTCACATATTAACAGTGTGATCTAATATCTGGGAAATGTCAAAATGAAATTTAAGACTACTTTAGAAAAAGTTCACAAGTATTAGATGTTTGTCTAGATGCATTGGAAATTGCTGATAGTGGCTACCAGCTATTTATGGTTTTGTAGTAATGAAGTCTTTAATTTCCTTGTAATAATTACTGTTTCAATAAAACTTGATTTTTGGCCAGAGGGTATCTATGCTCTGAATTGTAAAGAAAATTTTATAACAGCCTTGTGAGAATGATGGGTAGATTGATTCTGTTAGATGAGAGATATTTGGCGTACTGCTTAAGAGGTCATGTTTTCTCTGGCCTCAGATTTTGGTTTGAATCTTGGCTCAGTTCTACCTCTTGCTTTGCTTAGCAGTAGATAGTCTGTAAAATGGGGCTGGCAAGTGTCTTCTCATAGAGATGTGAAATAATATAAAGTTACAGCTCATGGCATAGTGTCTAGTATACAGTAAATAATTCTTAATGCTAGGTATTGGTGTAATTTACATGTTGTGATTAAAAAAAAAACAACCTTTTTTTTTTTTTCCTTCCCTAGGCTATGGTGAACTAAACGGTAATGCTGGAGAAAGAGAAATATCTTTAAAGAACCTGAGTTCTGATGAAGCCACCAACCCTATTTCCAGGGTCTTCAATGGCAACCAGCAAGTTGTAGACACTAGCCTGAAGCAGACTGTAAAGGCTAACACTTTTGGGAAAGCAGGAATTAAAACCAAGAATTTCATTCAGAAAAACAGTATGGACAAAAAGAATGGGAAGTCTTATGAAAATAAATCTGGAGAGAACCAGTCTGTAGATAAGTCTGATACTATAGCAATTCCAAATGGTGTGGTAACAAATAGTTCTGGCTACATTACTAATGGTTATATGGGTAAAGGAGCAGATAATGATGGTAGTGGATCTGAGAGCGGATATACAACTCCTAAAAAAAGGAAAGCTAGGCGCAATAGTGCCAAGGGTTGTGAAAACCTTAATATAGTGCAGGACAAAATAATGCAACAAGAGACCAGTGTCCCAACCTTAAAACAGGGACTTGAAACTTTCAAGCCTGACTATAGTGAACAAAAGGGAAATCGAGTAGATGGTTCAAAGCCCATTTGGAAGTATGAAACTGGGCCTGGAGGAACAAGTCGAGGAAAACCTGCTGTCGGTGATATGCTTCGGAAAAGCTCCGATAGTAAACCTGGTGTGAGCAGCAAAAAGTTTGATGATCGGCCCAAAGGAAAGCATGCTTCAGCTGTTGCCTCCAAAGAGGACTCGTGGACCCTATTTAAACCACCCCCAGTTTTTCCAGTGGACAATAGCAGTGCTAAAATAGTTCCTAAAATAAGTTATGCAAGCAAAGTTAAGGAAAACCTCAACAAAACTGTACAGAACTCTTCTGTGTCACCAACTTCATCTTCATCATCTTCGTCATCTACTGGGGAAACTCAGACCCAATCATCAAGTCGCATATCACAGGTCCCTATGTCAGCGCTGAAATCTGTTACTTCTGCCAACTTTTCTAATGGGCCTGTTTTAGCAGGGACTGATACAAATGTTTATCCTCCAGGGGGTCAGCCACTGCTAACTACTGCTGCTAATACTCTAACACCCATCTCTTCTGGGACAGATTCAGTTCTCCAGGACATGAGTCTAACTTCAGCAGCTGTTGAACAAATTAAGACTAGCCTTTTTATCTACCCTTCAAATATGCAAACTGTGCTGTTGAGCACAGCACAAGTGGATCTGCCCTCTCAGACAGATCAGCAAAACCTGGGGGATATCTTCCAGAATCAGTGGGGTTTATCATTCATAAATGAGCCCAGTGCTGGCCCTGAGACTGTTATTGGGAAGTCATCAGAGCATAAAGTGATGGAGGTGACATTTCAAGGAGAATATCCTGCCACTTTGGTTTCACAGGGTGCTGAAATAATTCCCTCAGGAACTGAGCATCCTGTGTTTCCCAAGGCTTATGAGCTGGAGAAACGGACTAGTCCTCAAGTTCTGGGTAGCATTCTAAAATCTGGGACTACTAGTGAGAGTGGAGCCTTATCCTTGGAACCCAGTCATATAGGTGACCTGCAGAAAGCAGACACCAGTAGTCAAGGTGCTTTAGTGTTTCTCTCAAAGGACTATGAGATAGAAAATCAAAATCCTCTGGCCTCTCCTACGAACACTTTGTTAGGCTCCGCCAAAGAACAGAGATACCAGAGAGGCCTAGAAAGGAATGATAGCTGGGGTTCTTTTGACCTGAGGGCTGCTATTGTATATCACACTAAAGGTAAATCATTTGTTTCCTATACAAAGATTTTTATTGGCCAATTTAGTATGTTGTTTATAAGAGTATTTTAATAGAAGTTAGTTGAGAATGACAATGTGGATAAGCAGCTAGCATCAAACTTAATTCAGGGTCTTTGGAACTAGTTTGATTAAAGTTTAGAAGGAATGTTTAAAAGGATTTTTAAAAATACAAACATAATTGACCTACCTGGTTCAAAGTAGAGGTGAGGAGAACTCGCTTAAAGGTGTTGACATTATATTTTCTCTTGACCACTCTTAAGAGTGCTTGAAAAAAATTTTTTCTAAACATGTTACCCTTCCTTTGCTTTTTTTGTTTCTCCTTTGCTTTTATTTATTTTATTATATATGTGTGTGTGAGAGAGACTTGTCCAGGCTGGAGTGCAGTAGTACAATCTCGGCTAACTGCAACCTCTGCCTCTCGGGTTCAAGTAATTCTTCTGCATCAGTCTCCTCAATAGCTGGGATTACAGGCACGTGCCACCATGCCGAACTAATATTTGTATTTTTAGTAGAGAGGGGTTTCATCATGTTGGCCAGGCTGATCTCAAGCTCCTGACCTCAAGTGATGTGCCCCCCCTTGGCCTCCCAAAGTGCTGGATTATAGGCTTGAGCCATCACACCCAGCCTCAACTTTGCTTTTTATGTCATATGCTTATTAGTGAGCTCATTTAATAGTTCTAATTTGCTTAAAATGAGTAGAAGCAGTGTTTTTGAAGAGGAATCCGAAAAGTCTTAAAAGGAGTAATGGATGCCAGTTTCTAACTGGAAAATAATTTAGACAAATCTCAGTGGCAAGTATGATTAGCATGGTTGAGACCAGGCTCTTGGGAGTCTCCTTTTCATAGCCCCAAAGCCCTAGTTTAAAGGGAACCCCAGGTATCTTTCAAGTTACAGGCTAATAAGTTTTTTTTTTTTTTTTTTTTTTGAGATGGAGTGTCCCTCTTGGCACCCAGGCTGGAGTGCCGTGGTGTAATCTTGGCTCACTGTAACCGCCACCTCCCAGGTTCAAGCGATTCTCCTGCCTCAGCCTCCAGCATAGCTAGGATTTCAGGTGCCTGCAACCATGCCTTGCTAATTTTTGTATTTTTAGTAAAGATGGGGTTTCACTGTGTTGGCCAGGCTGATCTCAAACTCCTGACCTCAGGTAATCTACCCACCTCGGCCTTGCAAAGTACTGGGATTACAGGTGTGAACCACTGCACCTGGCCTCATGCTAATAACGATTAGAATGTGGTTTATGTCTTAAAGAAAAATTTGCTGTATGGCATAAGTGTAATCTAAATCCTTAGAGCAAATAACGAAGTTTAGTGAATGATGTTTATATCCTTTTGCTTTTGAGAACAGTGGGTTTCAGTCTTCCCATTCCTTCCTACATCTTCTTCCCTTAACAGAAACCTGTACTCCATGCATGCATGTACACACTTAATACATAGTGCACTTTCCCATTTTAACAGTGGCTCATTTAGTCAGTGACTTGAAACTGCAGCAAAGAGGGAACATACCAGATTGTGGGAATGAGATTACTATATTCTCCCTGGAAGAAATCATTGCCTCAGAGATTAATAACAAAGCGATTTATGTGACTTTTAAGCAGATTTCCTAGTCTGAATACTTTTCCTTCCTTATCTGCAAGCTGGAAGACATTTAGTATAATAAACAGATGTCCTTTTAATATCATTTTTCTTCCTTAAAAATGGAATTAAGTAGTAGAATTGCTTAATGGAAGTTTAAGAACAGGAATCCTCACATAAAATTTACCTGATTTCATTTGTTCTCCAGCCCTACTCTGGAGGTAAATACAGGAATTGGTCGTTTTAGGAAAGTTAGGGAAAAAAAGAAATGCTTAGTTTTTTAAGACATGTATTATATATTAGTCTGTGCCAGGAGAGTTAGGTTTTTTGGTATTGTTTTCAGTGCCATCTGCCCTCTGTCTGGACTATACAAGAAATTGTTTACCAAAGTGTTTTGTACTGATGATCATTGTGTGAACCTGAGAGGTTATCTGGTTGTCTTATGTTCTCTTACCACCTCCAAAAAAGTTGTGGGAGGCCAGGTGTAGTGGCTCATGCCTGTAATCCCAACACTTTCGGAGGCGGAAGTTGAGAGGCTCGCTTGAGTTTAGGAGTTTGAGACCAGCCTGAGCAATGACATGTGGTCCCAGCTACTTGGGAGGGAGGCCTTAGGAGGGAGGATCACCTGTGCCTGGGAGGCAAGTCTGCAGTGAGCTGTGATTGCACCACTGCTTGTACTCAAGCCTGGACGACAGAGACCCTGTCTCAAAAGAAACAAAAACGTGTGGGATATATTCCATTAGGTGACATAAAACTACTAAACAGTAACCTAATGGAATATATCCCACACGTTTTTGTTTCTTTTGAGACGGTCTCTGAGTAGTTTTATGTACAATTTCCATTATGTGAATTGCGGGTTATTTTTAAACGGTAATGTTAACTTGTATTTACTCTCTATGCATTTTCCCTATCCATGGGCTAACTAAATATTAAATCAGTGGTATTTAGATGAGCTGAATACCCCTATATAGGTGCAGTTATATTTAGTTTTGCTGGTGTTAATGAAAAAGTTTGCTTTAGGTAAAGTGCATCATCTTGAGTTTTGTATTTGGGCATGACCGGAGATTAATCAGATTGGCATCAATGTTTTTCCCCCCTAAACAATAAATAATACTCAGTTCAATTAGGTTCCAAAGTAGCAAGTTCTTTGAATTCCTGCCAAATATTGATTGGTCCATTAGTGGTCCATTGGCCCACTCATTTTTTTTCACTTGAATTAAATTTGAAGGTCTTTTGTAAGAGAAGGCCTTTTTTTTTTTTTTTTTTTTTTTTTTTTTTTTTTTTAGTTAAACTCTAAAAGAAGTAATAATCAGTTGGGCTTACTGGAATATTCTTTAAGAACATCTGTGTTATTAGTGCTTTAGTGTAGTCTTCAAATGTTCAGTAGTAATCTCTAAGTGAGTTGAAGTTGGGCTTAAAATTGGAAGTTCTCTGCATTTCTCCTGATTTCAAAAATAAGACCTTCAAGCAACTTAATTTGGAAATAGTGGGTAAGAGGGTGCATTATGTCACTGTTTTAGGAATGGCGCACTATGTATTTGTTTTAATTTATATAAAGGTGTTTTTGTTTGTTTTTTGAGACAGAATCTCTCTCTGTCACCCAGGCTGGAGTGCAGTGGTGAGAACTTCACTCACTGCAACCTTCGCCTCCCAGGTTTAAGCAATTCTCCTGCCTCAGCCTCCTGAGTAGCTGGGATTACAGGCGTGTGCCACCATGCCCGGCTAATTTTTGTATTTTTAATAGAGACAGCGTTTCACCGTGTTGGTCAGACTGGTCTCAAACTCCTGACCTTGTGATCTGCCCGTCTCGGCCTGCCAAAGTGTTGGGATTACAAGCGTGAGCCACCGCGCCTGGCAAAGAAACGTGTTTGGAAAGTCCAAGGGCATGGTGGCAGCTTCTGGCAAGGGCTTTTTTTTAATACAGGAAGTTTTTTTTTTTAAAGACGGGGTTTTACCATGTTGGTCAGGCTGGGTTGAACTCCCGACCTCAGGTGATCCGCCCGCCTTGGCCTCCAAAGTGCTTGGATTACAGGTGTGAGCCACCACGCCCAGCCACAGGAAGTTTTTAGATTACAGTTACTTAGAACCTTAAACATACTACGTATTTTTTAAAAATTGAGTGTTAAGTACAACTGAGGGTATGAAGTGAAGATACAAAAGAGCATAAAAAAGGGGATTTATGTGGATTCTAATTCTTTTAGACTTTTTTTTTTTAAGAGACAGGATATCTCACTCTGTCGCCGAGGCTGGAGTGCAGTAGCGCTATCATAGCTCATTGCAGCCTGGAACTGGGCTCAAGTTCTCCCTCTTCAACCTCCTGAGTAGCTAGTACTACAGGTGTGTGCCACTATGCCTGGCGTCTTTTGATATGTGTTACACTATTAACCTTTTTTTTTTTTTTTGAGACAGGGTCTTGAGGCTGTAGTGTAGTGGTGTGGTCCTAGCTCACTATAGCCTTGAACTCCTAGGCTCAAGTGATCTTTCTGCCTCGGTCTCCTGAGTAGCTGGGACCACACGTGCACCGAAATGCCTGGCTAATTTTTGTATTTTTTTTAAATAGTGATGGTATCTCTGTATTTTACTTAGGCTGGTCTCGAACTCCTGGCCTCAAGGGATCCTCCTGCCTCAGCCTCCCAAAGTGCTAGGAATACAGGTGTGGGCCACCATGCCTGTCCTAACTTTTCTTTCTTTCCTTCCTTCCTCCCCTTCCCTCCCCTCCCTTTCCCTCCCTTCCTCTCCCTTTTCTCTTTTCTTTTTTTTCTTTTCTTTCTTTTCTTGTCTTTTCTTTCTTTTCTTTTCGATGGAGTCTTGCTCTGCCACCCAGGCTAGGGTGCAGTGGTGCGATCTCGGGTCACTGTAACCTCTGCCTCCTGGGTTCAAGTGTATTTTTAGTAGAGATGGGGTTTTGCCATGTTGGCCAGGCTGGTCTTGAACGCTTGACCTCAAGTGATCCGCCCATCTCTGCCTCTGAAAGTGCTGGGATTATAGGTATGAGCCACTGTGCCTGGCCTAATTTTTGTATTTTTAGTAGAGACAGGGTTTTACCATGTTGGCCACTCTTGTCACAAACTCCTGACCTGAAGTGATCTGCCCACCTCAGCCTCCCAAAGCTCTGGGATTACAGGTGTGAGACATCACACCTGGCTGTGATGGCTCTTTTTTAAGACTGTCTCACCTTGTGACTCAGGCTGGAATGCAGTAATGCGATCCTAGCTCACTGTATCCTTGAACTCTTGGGCTTAAGGAATCCTTCCAACTCAGCCTCCTAAGTAGCTGGGACTGTAGATACACACCACCACCCATGTTGTCTGGACTGGTCTGGAATTACTCCCCTTAAGCCATCCTTCTGCCTCAGCCTCTTTAAGTTTTGGGATTACAGGCATGAGCCACCATGCCTGGCTAGTGATGGCTCTTGGTATACATAAGTGGGACATAAAACTGTGCCTCCTTCAAAGTAGTTATCTCAGAATGCTTAGCAAGACTCTGACTCTCTTTGACTTGACTTTAAAAGCTTTGAACACTAGGTCCTAACTTTTTGAGATAAACTTGATTTTGAAATGGTTGAAAGTCATTTGAAGCCAAGTCTTTTGAAATAAGAATAATTGATATGAGCCGTGTGTTTAGTCAGAGTGCTAATTTAAACTGGGTTGATCTGTTTTGCATGGCTATTATTGCACTGGAGGATATGAAGCCTTTGAAATGCTGACATTTTGGACGATTCATTTTAAAAATAGGCTGGGGGCCAGGCATGGCTCACACCTGTAATCCCAGAACTTTTGGGAGGCCGAGGCAAGTGGATCACCTGAGGTTAGGAGTTTGAGACCAGCCTAGGAGACAGGGCAAGACTTCATCTTAAAAAACAAAAATAAAAGTAGTCTGTGGCTCTCACCTGTAATCTAGCATTTTAGAAGGCTGAGGCAGGAGGATTGCTTCAGCCCAGGAGTTTGAGATCAGCCTGGGCAACATAGTGAGTCCCAATCTCTACAAAAAAATTTTAAGCATTAGCTGGGCATTGTAGCATGTGGAGGCTGAGATGGAGAGGGTATCACCAAGCCTGAGAGGTCAAGGCTGCAGTGAGCCATAATCATGCTGCTGGACTCAAGTTTGTGAAACAGAGTGAGACCCTATCTCAAAAACAAAAAACTGAGTTGGTATTAAGCAATTGCTTATAGATCTGTGTTGAGGTAGATTAATATGGCACCAGTTTGGGTAGACTGGAAGCCATTTTTCTGATGACTAGAAGATAGTACAGGCAGTGATATAATAATAAAGATCTTGTGCTTTGTGTTTTCAACCATTTAAATTATCTGAATTTTTAAAAATAGTTTATTTTCTAGGAAAGTTTTTAGATAGGGAAAGGGCATAAGGGAACAGATGAAATTAACGTCTGCAAGACTTGGGAAACAGGATATGAAGAAACAAATTATGATTAATCCATAAAATTGACAGGGACTAGGTAGGTGTACAGTTTGGACATTTGTTCACAGAAGGATCTGAATATTAAATTTTCTAAACACAATGCGAATAAGTATTTTCATGTTTACTGCATTTTATTGCAGTTGCTTCATGAATGCCTATGACATCACAGCTGTCTGTCTAATAATCTTATTAATATGTGCCTGCAAATTTGATAGTTTTAAGAAGATTCGCTTTGGTTTTAGCTCCGGTTGCATTCCCTAGATTTGGAAAGGATCCCTGTTTATGGGGATATAATTATGTGCAACATATACAAATAAATATAACAAATAATTCCTGATATGGTATAAGGTCCCCTTTCCCCAGTGAGAGAACTCATACCGGCTGTTCAGCACCCGTACTGGCTGCTCGGATGTCTCGTTACGTCTGCTTTATGAATACAATAATAATAAATTCACCTTGATATTGGTCTGAAAGGTCACGTGTAAGGAATTTATGGAACTTAAAATTTAACTTACAGATTCACTAGCTTAAATCATAAGTGAGAGGGAAATAACCATCTATGCTGTAAGAAGAGCAGACACTATTATTAAAATGGTAGTAGCAAAAGCAGAACTTCTTTATTACTGTCATAGTAGTAGCAGTCTAAGCAGCTTGAATTTTATATTTTACTCTTAAAAAGTACATGGGATTAGAATAAGAGTAGTAAAAAAGAGAAAAATAACAAAAACAACTGAAGTTCTGAGTTTCTGTTTAGGGGCAGTCTGGATAATTATGCTTACCTGGTTTTTTGTAGCTTCAGAGAAGAGTTCATTAAGGGCCTGCTGAAAAGGTAGTGGCTCATTCTTTTTCCCCTTGCCTCAAAAGGTATCAAGGTAGTGGCTTCTAAGTACCTGAATTTAGAGTTACTTAAAAACATGCTGTATTTCTTTTTTACTTTCTTTCTTTTTCTTTTTTTTTTTTTAGGCAGAGTTCCAGTCTTGTTGCCCAGGCTGGAGTGGAATGGCCCAATCTTAGCTCACTGCAACCTCTGCCTCCTGAGTTCAAGTGATTCTCCTGCCTCAGCCTCCTGAGTAGCTGGGATTACAGGCGTACACCACCACACTCAACTAATTTTGTGTTTTTATTAGAGACAGGGTTTCACCGTGTTGGTCAGGCTTGTCTCAAACTCTTGACTTCAGGTGATCTGTCTACCTTGGCCTCCCAAAGTGCTGAGATTACAGGCGTGAGCCACTGCACGCCTGGCCTGAACACATGCTATATTTCTCTCTGGGTATTGTCAAACTGAAAAAGTAAAAGGTGGTAGAGATTTCTGACAAGCTTCTTTGTAAAAGAAGATGCAAGTATGGTAGACTGGTTGAGAAAAAGGAAATCAGAATAGCAGCAAAACATGGTGTAATAGCCTGTAATCATCCAAAAGATGGGCAAATCTGAATTAGAAGAGGAAAAGCAGAAGTTTGATTTACCATGTCACCACCCTTGCCAAGTTTTACAGGATTTGATCTAAAATGCTTAAGAAAGGATTGGAAGGCATGATTAGTGATAAATTGATTTGGGGTTCTCAATTGTGGGAGTCAGTTTGTTTGGCATTATATTTGATTTATTCTCTATTATCTGGGGGAACCATTTAATTTAGATGTTATTTTTTAAAAGATATTCTAGGTCCAGGCATGGTGGCTCATGCCTGTAATCCCAGCACTTTGGGAGGCAGAGATGGGCGGATCACCTGAGGTCAGGAGTTCGAGACCAGCCTGGCCAGTGTGGTGAAACCCCTTCTCTACTAAAAATATAAAAATGAGCCAGGCATGGTGGTTCATGCCTGTGGTCCCAGCTACTCCGGAGGCTTAGGCAGGAGAATCTCTTGAACCTGGAAGGCAGAGGTTTGCAGTCTGCCTTCTGCAAAGAGGCAGCACAACTGAGATTGTGCTGCTGCACTCCAGGCCTAGGCATCAGAGCAAGACTACATCTCAAAAAAACAAGCAATATTCTTTTGGCTGAGACAATAGTATCATTCAATTTTAAATGCAAAAAATAAGCTTCTAGTTGGCTTTAGCCCTCTTAGCTTCAGTCTTTTTCCTTGAGGGATTTAATAATTAAGTGCTGTATCTGTTTGATTTGACAGTATAAAATTGCTGTTTTTGTAGGTCAAAAGAATTTGAGTGTGAGCAATGCCAAATGGGTCTACCTAGTACTGTTTACAGTTACATTACTACTTCCTGGATGATTTATGAATAGTATTTATTGAAATCAGTATGTACGTATTGAAGCACTGTGGGAGCAGTAGTGTTAAATAGATGAAAGGTGAGGGTTTATGTTATTAAGAAACTTGGTCTAATAGGGAAACATATATGAAAAGAAATATATTACTATTGTTGGCTGGACACAGTGGCTCACACCTATAATCACAGCACTTTGGGAGGCCAAGGAGGGCGGATCATTTAAGGTTAGGAGTTAGAGAGCAGCCTGGGCAACATGGTGAAACCTCCATCTGTCCTAAAAAAAAAAAAAATACATAGCATGGTGGCTCATGCCTATAATACCAGGACTTTGGGAAGCTGTGGTGTATGGATCATCTGAAGTCAGGAGTTTGAGACCAGCTTGACCAACATGGAGAAACCCAGTCTCTACTAAAAATACAAAATTAGATGGATGTGGTGGCGCATACCTGTAATTCCAACTACTTGGGAGGCTGAGGCAGGAGAATGGCTTGAACTTGGGAGGCGGAGGTCGCTGTGAGCTGAGGTTGTGCCAAATGTAGTTGGAACCCCTAAGGTGGGAGCAGGGTGAGGGAAGGGTAGTCAGGATTCCAAAAAGAAGTGGACATTAGACTTGTTTATTGTGCAAGGAGAGTAAGATTACCTTAGGTGGAGGAAATCAGTGTTTGAAGATTGCCAGCCATTCATTTTGTTTAAAGGAAGGTAAATGGTACAAGTTTAAAGTCCTTTAACTTAGTCATCTAATTTGTCTCTTGATGTACTAGGTACTGTGTCAAGTGCTAGGAGACACATACTCAGTTTCACAGTGCTACTAGCTTTTTCTATAGACAGTGAGAATCCATTGAAAAGTTTTGAGCAGTGTGGTCACTTAAGAGAAAGAATGGTTAGCCAGGTTGTAAAAGACAGAAAGTGAGGCCTGAGTAATGGCAAAAGAGGCCAGTTAAAAAACAACTGTATAAATGTTCATAAGATACGACTACTTGAGCCAGGGCAGTGACATTGGATTAGAGAAAGAGGTGACTAGGAAGTTGAAAGTGTCTTACCTTTGGTTAAGATTTACCAGACTTGAACATTGCTTCTGTTAATTCCAAAGTTTGAATTTCTTTGACTGTTCCCACTCTTATATCCTATACCCTCACTGTAACCCTTCTGGGTCGTTCTCTGTTTCTCAGATGTCATTCCTTGAGTTCTCTTTTCATGTTACATCAGTTTCCCTGGGTAATCTTGTCCAGTTCTGTTAGCATATATACTAAGCTTAAGACTTCAAAGGTTAGGTGCAGTGGCTCACGCCTGTAACCCCAGCACTTTGGAAGGCCAAAGTGGGTAGATCACCTGAGGTCAGGAGTTCGAGACCAGTCTGGCCAACACAGTGAAACCCCATATCTACAAAAAATACAAAAAACTAGTTGGGTATGGTGGCACATGCCTGTAATCCCAGCTACTTGGGAGGCTGAGGCAGGAGAATTGCTTAAACCTGGGAGGTGGAGGTTGCAGTGAGCCGAGATTGCACTCCAGCCTGGGCAACAAGAGAAACTCCATCTCAAAGAAAAAAAAACTGAGTTCAGACCATATGTATATTCAGTATCACCACTGCAGTTCTGTGTATTTAAAATTGAATTCATTCTCTTCCAAAACCTATTTCTTTCCTGCCCTTAGTGAATTAGCATTAACCCAATTTTTTGTCATTAGATTATATGGGCCATTTCTCTAAGATCTCCCTTTTTTTCTTTTCTGTCTCTTGATATTGTCTTCATTTCTTGACTTAATTAACATTTATTGGAGACTCTATATTGTCACTTCATCTGTTCTCTTCATTGCCTAGAAGAATCATCAATATTTAGTACAGTAACCTTTGATTTCTTCAGTGGTTTACCTTCACCTATATGATTAAATAGCAAACTTTATTTCATATGTAGCTTTTTACTCTGTCTCCTGAATAATGTTCTTTCTCTAAATCTCTCATTCTTGGTGACTTTCAGACTTACTGAATTCCTTGTGGCCACTAAAGCATGGTCAGTATTAAACTTACTGTATAAAGAGCCAGATAGTAAATATTTTAGGCTTTGTGAACTACAGGGTCTTTGCTGCAACCATGCCATAATTGGTTCTGCATTGTAGCTCAAAAGCAGTCATGGTACATACACTGTGGGTGTGGCTGCGTTCCATTAAAACTTTTCTTTTTTAGAGACTTGAGTGTCTCACTTTATTGCCCAGGCTGGAGTACAGTGGCATGATCATAGCTCAAGTGATCCTCCTGCCTCTGCCTCCCAAAGTGCTGCGATTACAGGTGTGAATCACCACACCTGGTCCCCTTTATTTGCAAAAACAGATGGTGGATAATAATCGTTTGTTGATCCCTGCTCAAACACATCTTGTTAAGGCACACACCTACCACCAGCCTTTGTTCATTGTTAATGCTCCTACTGATAACCAACCCTCTCAATGAAGTTGCTTACCAAAATAAGCTCACAGAAGGCAGACTCTTTTTGGTTTTCTATCTATACCCTGAGACTGATAAGTAGTACTTATTATTACTATTATTTTGATCAGCTTGGAATTAAGAACTTGTGAATAACTGGACATTTCACTATAGGAAGCACTGTGATAGGTATTACATAAGCAGATGTAGAAAGTCTGCCCTAGAAAATTTAACATGAATTTAGTGGCATAGCTAAATATTTATAAACTTTGATATTAAGAAATTTCAGATTGGGTGGTGGTGTTTAAAATACAGAATTTTAACAAAATTGCCTACTTGGGTATATCTTAAGAGCAAAAACTTTTACTTAGGTTTTATGAGGTCTGGCCCTGTGGGTATTTTTCAATAAATATTTACATAATTAGATGCTGTGATAACTCTTCAAAAAGAACTGGCGTGTGTGTGTGTGTGTGTGTGTGTGTGTGTGTGTGTGTGTGTGTGTGTGTGTGTGTGTGTGTGTGTGTGTGTGTGTGTGTGTGTGTGTGTGTGTGTGTGTGTGTGTGTGTGTGTGTGTGTGTGTGTGTGTGTGTGT
>CAUYQU010095268.1:0-34070 GCA_963574635.1 Cheracebus regulus | reverse complement strand
CATATTTATATACACACGGCCTGCAACCACCTTCCCCATGGATAAGATGATAGCTGTGTTTTATACACTTGGAACACCTTTGCTCAACCCTCTGATTTATACCCTGAGGAACGCAGAAGTGAAAAGTGCCATGAGGAAGCTATGGAGCAAGAAACTGATCTCAGATATAAAAACATGAATGAAGATCTCAAATCCTTCATTATAGTTTGGAGTGGCCTGGAAGAAGTCAATTTACTGTCGATTTAATGTAACTCTATCTTGGAGCATGAATGTTAGTTCCTTCAGGAAGGACAGTGTGGATAAATAACATTGATTAATGTTGAGTCAGTTTTATGTGGAGGAAGAGACTGCGTAAGGTACAAAGAGATACATAAAGTTCATTGCCTTCACTGCTGTTTCTGGCTCTTGACTGCTAATCTCATTTATGGCTTTGGTCTGAAGTTTGTCTGTTCTTCTCCATGTTGACTTCTTCTGGAGTTCCCTGATAATAGTTACCCATCAATATACTTGCAGTCTGACAAGTTTTCCCTCTTCTAAATGGTTTTCTTTATTAGATACTTTGGTTTTGTCATGTCTGATGATCAACTTAGTTGTTCTATCTGACTCAGCAGAAAGTGCTAGATTTAAATAAGTGTAGAAGTTTCATATTGTAAGAGACAGTATATATAACTTAAGTAATCTCCCTTTCAATTCCTTGAGTGATATGCTGAAATCTTAGCATAAGTTTTCATAAGTTTACCTAATTTTTCTACAACAGTGATAGAACCAAGAGAGAAAATTCACCCATCTGAAAGAGTTCTTGATATTAGGAAGGTTCTCACTGCTGGAATTGTAGTAATATAATTACTATTTTTGTAAAATCTACTTTTTACTTTTAATGGAATCTCTTCTAATTTGGGGAAACATTAATGTTTCTCTTGAATCATAACAATGATAGTAATTTGTTTATAGGAGAGGGCTATTATGACTACAAGACAGACAGCTCAAGTTAGGGTAGAGATATTTATGTAGGCTAGAAATAGAGTGCAACAAGTTGATGGTAGAAACTTTGATAATATTACCAGATTAAACAAGGAATGTGATAACCCAGAGAAATATTTTTAGGATTTGAAACAGAAATAATTACATCACAGATATGAATTATTTAAATGACATTTCTAAATAATGCAGAAGAAAGGAACTTGGATAAAGCAATGGAGATGTTTGGATGAAAAGTGTATTTCTGCAATGGAGATGGCTATCACCTTCTGTCTCTTTTATTAACTTGTCTGGTCTGTGCTAAAACCAAATGGATTACATTGGATAATGATGGTTTCTCAATAATAGCTCCTTTTCCTGAGTACTTTACATTTAGATCGATCACAGAAATTTTGGCAGCAGGTGAATGCATACTTCTCAATTCTTATAAATACAGAAGACAAAATCAGCTCATTTTTAAATAGCACATACGGAAGATACTAAGTGACTGACCAGGAATACCAAAAAACTTTGCAACCTCAAGTATACATTATGTACTGGATATTATAGGATTCAACACATCTTAAGTTCTGATGGATATGCAGCCTAAATTGGTAAGAGGTTGACCTGAGCAGGTCAGAAGGCAAGAGTAATTTATGAACAAATGAATGATTCTAATTCTCATATCACTCACTTCTTTTAAATCAATGCCTCTTTCCAAGCTCATGTATGGCCTCATTGGGAGTACTCTGTGATGAATGGACAGAGGACGAAAGGATTTTGGTTGCATTTTCAGACAAGTCATCTACACACATGTGCATTAACCTGTAAAGAACAGCTGGCCAACACAGCATAATTCAAAGATGGTCTCAAAGGTAAGCAGCATAGGGAAATTATGCTAGCGAACAAAGTCCTTAATTACAAACTTGTTTATTACAATATTGGAATTGTTTTCAATTCACAAAATAAGGGAATCTTTAGGGAATAATATTGTCTAGGATGCTAATATCTTTTATCACATCTTAAAATATTCTCTCTGAAATGCAGAATTCTTTTCCCAATATTATATGGGAAGGCTTCTCTCAAAAAGAGAGAGACTTGATACTAATTTAGAGTCTTCTAATAGGCAAGTGACATATTATCATCATCTTTGCAAGCTTAGAGAGGCATCATTACAGTTTAATGTAACATTGTTTTCATAATAATATCTCGCCCTATATCTAGTGACTATACTGCTTTCACATACTCCAAGAAAGGAATAGGAAAAAATAAATCATCAAATATTTTCAAGGTTTAAGATTAATATATGAAATAAATAGAATAAAATATAACATTTGGAATAAAACAACCTTTTGAACTCAGCAAATACCTTATGAGTTTCAGGTATGTAAAGTCACCATTGTGTGAGAAAAAGAGGATGCCTCCCATATCTCAAGGCTAGTCCCAATTTCTTGACATGGAAAAGTGAATAAAAGTTCACAAATGCTTTTCTCTTTTATTTTCTTTTTTCTTTTTCTTTTTTTTTTTTTTTTTTGAGATAGGGTCTTGCTTCAACACCTAGACTGGAGTGTAGTGGTGCGATCTTGGCTCACTGCAGCCTTTGCCTGCCAGGTTTGAGTGATTCTCCTGCCTCAGCCTCTGGAGTAGCTGGGACTACAGGGATGTGTCACCATGCCCAGACGACTTTGGTACTTTTAGCAGAGATAGTTCCCCATGTTGGTCAGACTGGCCTCCATCTCCTGACCTCAAGTGATCTGCCCATCTTGACCTCCCAAAGTGCTGGGATTACAGGTGTGAGACACTGCTGCTGGGCCACAGATGTTCTTCTTAAGGTAACTGGGCAAGCTCAGCCCTCACTGAGAGCTATAGGTGCTAGAAATTTTGAAAATATTACATCACAAAAAAAAAATACAGAAAAGCTTTAGAATAGTGACCCTCACAAAGCTTCTGGAGAAGGCCAGGTTTTCATCTCTAAGTGATAAAATTGAATAGAATAATGCATACCACAGTAATGACGGAGTCTCAATCATACCGTCTTTATCTGAATACTTTACATTTAGTACGGTCACAGAAATTTTAGCACTAGATGAATGAATACTTCTTGATCCTCACAAATAGGAAGGATAAAATCGTTTCACTTTGCAAAAGATACTGAGTGACTGACCAGGGATGCCAGGAGACTTTGCAACCTGAGCGACCCACTATGAACTAGATATCAGATGGCTCAACAAGTCTTAATTTCTGAAGGACACACAAGCCTAAAATGGTAAAAGCTAGGCCTGAGCAGATCAGAAGACAAGAGTGGTTCAGGAACAAATGGATGGTTCTGACTCTCATATTATTCATCTCTGTTAAATCAATGCCTCTTCCTCAAGTCACACATATGGCCTCACAGGAAGTGCTCTGTGATCATCTGACAGAGGAGGAAAGGATTCTGGTCAGTTTCACATACAAGTCACCACAGTATGTTGGCATTAACCCAAAATGACATCACGGCCCTAAATAGTGGCCTTAAAGGTATGTAGTATAGAGAATTTCTGCCAGTGGACAAAACCCTGAATAATATTCTTGTTTTCAACTTTGTATAGAAGGGGGAGAGTCCCAGATAATAAATATACATTGAATTGAGGAAGGAATAAATGCCTGGTTTGTTGATCAAGTGTCTGGAAGGTCAGAAGACTGGACCAAGTGGTCTGGAAAAGTTATGTGAATAGACCTATTAAAGTTGGAACTAACTAGAAAGCATGTACAAGACAGCAAGCTTTCACTATCCAGATGATAAGGATGGGCTGTGCTCTGACATGATCTGGCCTAAAGCTATTCCAGTGATAGCACATTAAGCACATGAACAGAGTGTCTATACTGGCAAGGATGTGAGTTGTGCTTGGGTACAGTGACACGAGCTCCATACCATAAATGCTGTTCTGCCTTCTACCATCTCTGGGTGCCCAACATGCCAGTAGCAGATTCCATGCCTGAGCACTCAATATGATGCCAGTTCCTGGGAAAATATTCATGAGCCTCACAGTGAAATGATTATATAAGACCTCTTCCACCCTGAAAGTGAAAGCAATTGGTCCTGATCAGAAATAATAGACACTGTAAATGTAGATTTGTCTTCCATAACCACAGTGCCTTCATCTACAACAACATTTGGCAGCTTGCAGACAAATTGATACATGGACATAATATCCCTTAAATATTGCCTAGGACCTGGTACCTATTTTGGGGCAAAGGAGATATAAAATGTCCTCATGATCTCAGAATTCACTGATCTTCCCATATAGCTCATCACCTGTAAGCATCCAGCTTTATAGAAGAGGGGAAAGGCCTGTTAAGATCTCAATCAAGGGACTAGCTGGAAGTCAGCTCTGGTGGAGAAAAGATGCTGTTTTCCGGATTCAGTGTATGCACTGAATGCTGAACGGATGGTCTCTATGTGGTGTGGAGTCACCATTTGCCTGCAATATATTATTCTGAGATCCAAGGGGTGAAAGTAGAGTGTTTTCTGTTTTTTATACTCCCAGGAACTCACTTTCTTAGTCTTCATTTTCATGAGGACAGAAGTCATGGTTTCTAGAGAGAAAAACATGTTTTCCAGGAACATAGCAGGAACCACTCTTTCGTGCTCCTTATACAAATGGACCAGCAAGCAAAAAAAGTAGTTACTATTTTGGCTAGGGTACTTGATTCTGGTTATTATGAGTAGCTGGTGTTGTTTTTATGGTTTAGGACACAGAGATAATTATATCCAGAACACAGAGAATGTAGTGGAATCTCTCTTAGCACTTCCACACCCAGGGAAAACTATAACTGCACAATTGCAACTACAGTAAATAAGAACAAGGCAACCAGGGATCAAACTCTTATGCATAATGCTTTCAATCACCCCACAAAGCAGACAACCCAAACCAACCAAGTACTGGCCAAGGGTGAAAGAAATCAGGGGTGAGAAAATGTATGGTGGAAGAGGAAGATGTTTCTATCAACTATGGTTCTGGGAATTGCTGCAACATTAAGGAAGGTATCTCAGTTGTGTTTTCCTTTAGGTCTAGTTTGGAAAACGGGACTGGTCACAATCCTAAGGACACTCTCAGACTACCTCCCAGACTCTGGCCACACGCTCAATTGCAAACACTGTTACTTCGTTCACCTTACCCTCCCACACTGCCAGCTACTTTGACCTTCCCTGGGAGAGGACTGTTTTCTGGCGTGGTCTCCAGTGTACCTGCTGTGTGAGAGCACCACGTCCAATCTGACTAGATCCCGAGGTTTCATTTGTAAGTGCTGTTGTGAAGAGACAGTCAGAGTATATTATTCTCTAAAAGAAAAAGTTATGTGTCAATGTATATACTATTCCTTTCTGTGACTACAAACATAAAATAGAAATTACAAGTGAATATAGGTATAGGATTATTTTTAATGAAATGAATCATAAGAAACTGCTAATAATGATATGTTTCTGAGAAAGCATAGTAAAGTGATTATGTTTTTTCTTTCATTTTTTACATTATTGAACTCTTTGAGTTTTCAAACAGTTCAATATGCATGTGTTCCTTTATATTTTCATGTAAATAAGACTTTTGTATGGCAATGTTATGTAACTTTTGATTTTCTTCTTTTTATGTCATTATATTAGGAAAAAAACTAATAGATATTTTTAAAATAGAATTTATGTTACACATAGTAGACTATCTACAAAAATGTATTTCCTTTGCCATCTGAATTGTTGCTAAAATAAGAGAAATTATATGTTAATCCACAATGACAAAAAAAAGTAGACAGGAAATACCAGCTGGTGAAAGATTTTCACACATTTTTTGAAAGATTGAGAACAGTGTTAACAGGTAGTTGACTTAGCATTGTGAGGGAAGTTACAGCCATCTGAGCAAAGACAGGCAGAACTAGCAAGTTAGTTCACCTGCAAAACTCCTGAGATGTTAAATGCTTGTAGCATATGATTCTACAGAATGTAGGAGTGAAACATACATTGTATACATCAAAATTATTTTATTTCCATAAGTCATTTTCTACACATTCAAGTAAGAATTTCTCTATATTATTTCACAAAAGATTGGAGGTTTATTCTTTTGAAGCTCTGCAAAGACTTCATGACTAAAACACCAAAAGCAATGGCAACAAAAGCCAAAATTGTCAAATGAGATCTAATTAAGAGCTTCTGCACAGCAAAAGAAAATATCAGAGTGAACAGGCAACCTACAGAATGGGAAAAAATTTTTGCCATCTATCCATCTGACAAAGGACTAATATCCAGAATCTACAAGAAAATTAAACGATTATAAGAAAAAAGCAAACAACCTCATCAAAAAGTGGATGAAGTATATTAACAGACACTTCTCAGAAGGAGACATTTATGGAGCCAACAAACATATGAAAAAAATCTCATCATCACTGATCATTACAGAAATGCAAATCAAAACAATGAGGTATTGTCTCACACCAGTTAGAATGGCTATCATTAAAGTCAGGAGACAAGAGATACTGGAGAGGATGTGGAGAAATAGGAATGCTTTTACACTGTTGGTGGGAGTGTAAATTAGTTCAACCATTGTGGAAGACTGTGGCAACTCCTTAAGGAACTAGAATCAGAAACACCATTTGACCCAGCAATCACATTACTGGGTATAAACCCAAAGGATTATAAATCATTCTACTATAAAGACACATCCACACATATGTTTATTGCAGCACTGTTCACAATAGCAAAGACTTGGAACCAGCCCAAATGCCCATCAATGATAGACTGGATAAAGAAAATGTGACACATATACACCATAAAATACTATGCAGCCATAAAAAAGGACAAGTTCATGTCCTTTGCAGGGACATGGATGAAGCTGGAAACCATCATCTCAGCAAAGTAACACAAGAATAGAAAATCAAACACCACATGTTCTCACTCACAAATGAGTGTTGAACAATGAGAACACATGGACACAGGGAGGGGAACATTACACACTTGGGCCTGTTGGGAGATGGGGGACTAGAGGAGGGATAGCATTAGGAGAAAAACCTAATGTAGATGATGGGTTGATGGGTGCAGCAAACCACCATGACACATGTATGACTGTGTAACAAACCTGCAGATTCTGCACATGTATCTTAGAACTTAAAGTATAATAATAAAAAAAAAGACTGAGCTAAATAATGCCTGGTATTAATGTGAAGGACAGTGATGAAACGCACAGCAGCATATGTGAGGATAAGCGAAATCTACACTGTGAACTGTGGGGCCCTTTCCTCTCGCTGTTCCCAGGATGTCAGCAGCCAGCACACATTACAAACTTCTCAATTCCCCACTGCTATATACATAGACTAAGCAGCAGGGTAGAGGACTGTTTTTTAGGAGGAAATATCTGATTGATACTATAGTGCCTGACAGCTCATAAATTAAGCCCCAAAATATGCAAACACTGTCCACACACTTGGAAATTCTAAATTTTTTAAACTTATTTTCTCCGCTTTAAACATATAGAGAGTTTCTGCTTTCAGGTATGATGGCAAGACCAGTGAATAGCAAGGAAGGGTAGTAGAAACCGGTCCTCAAAGGAAAGCCAAGAAGAATTGCTTCTCTGCACATTTGTGATTCTATGTTTAATAATATTTCTCTGTCATAGATATTTCAGGAAGTTATCTAATTATGAAATATTAGAATAAATACAATAACAATAAAAATAATACCTTACTCTTTTGAATGTGTTATTCTCTCATTTTTCCACACTAAACCCTATGAGGTTATTATTGTCTTCATTGCACGGATGAGTTCACCAAGGCTGAGAATTTTTAAGGTCATGTAGCTTAAATTATTAAGTCCAATTATTTCCCTTTTGCCTCCAAGAAAACATTTCTGCCCCACAGTTTCTTCATTGCATTCTTCACTTCTGCATTTCTTAGTGTATAAATCAGAGGATTTAACATGGGAGTGATAATGGTGTAAAATACAGCCACCATCTTATCCTCTGAAAAGGTGGTATCAGGGCGCATGTACATAAAAGTACACGGGCCGAAAAAGATAACGACCACAGCAATGTGGGAGCCACAGGTGGAGAGAGCTTTGCGCCTGCCTTCTGCTGACTGCTTTCTCAGGGAAACCAGGATGATGCTATAGGAGATTAGCAAGATAACAAAGCTCCCCAGAGCAATGGTACCACTGTTGGCTGTCACAACAACACCAACAATGTAGGTGTCTGTGCAGGCAAGTTTCAGCACAGGGTGAACATCACAAAAGTAATGATCTATCTCATTGGGTCCACAAAAGGGTAGTTGGACTACCAGAGCCACTTGGATAATGGAGTGTAAGAACCCACCTACCCATGTTCCTAATAATATCTTATTGCATCTCTCCCGGTCCATGATGGTCATATAATGTAGGGGTTTACAGATAGCCACATAACGATCATAGGCCATTACAGTGAGGAGGAAGATCTCAGTGCAACCAAAGAAATGTACTCCAAAGAGCTGCAACATGCACCCCACGTAGGAGATGGATTTGTTCTTTGCTAACAGATCAACAATCATCTTGGGAGCTGTGACTGAGGAGTAGCAAATGTCCACAAAAGACAAGAAGCTGAGGAAGAAATACATAGGTGACTTAAACAGGTTGCTCAGGCAAACTGTCAGCACAATGAGGAGATTTCCCAGAAGAATGATGATGTAGAAGAAAGAAAACACCATGAAACAAACTTCCTCAATCTCTGGGCTCTGAGAAAGACCCCAGAAAATGAATTCAGTTACATTGTTCATTTTTTCAATGGAATAAATAGGTCAAGTTCTCAGGAGGCAATTAAACTACCTGAAAAAAAGAAAACATTAAAAGGACTATAGCTTTTATTTCTAATATGGAACCAATATATAATCCCAGTAGCTGAAAATGGGGAAAATGCTGATTGGCATGCATACTTAAAGAAATTGAAATGCATCTATTTTGATCATCTTACCTCAAGGTAAGATCACATTTATTCACTTCAGTTGAGAAAGCAAATTCAGAGAGATAAAGTAAGTCCCCTCAATCTCATATGTATATTACCATGTGCCTCACTTCTCTCACCTTTTTTTAGGGTTTATTTAGCTGCTTCTAAACTTTATTTAGTTTTTATTTTGTATAAGACAATCAGTTTTGAAACAACTTCTGTGTTTTGTGATGTGGTTACATTTATGTTACCTACCAGCAAACATCTTGAAATGTTTGCTTTATTTTAGACCTATAAATGAAAACATATGCCCACATTTCACCTTCTGAATATTAACATACCTGATTATCACATCCACTTATGAATATTCTGCAATTTCTCTGCAAGTTTATCCACTCATGGGCTTTGCAAGTTCTTCTCTTGAAATTCTATTTTTCTGCATGATGTATATACCTCCACCAATGTGGTGTCAAATCCTGATAGTCGAGATGTAGTGTGGTGTAATAAAAAGAGGAGCAAAATGACACAAACTTGATCAGAAAATGATAGCGCTGTAACCACAGGTAAATTATTTAACTTAATGGAAATTCTCTTATCCCCTTTGTAAAATGAGAGTTTCGATTTAATATTACATATCATATTAATAGTTATTTCAACCATGATATTAAATCACTCCATGAAATATTAATAAAACCCTGATAGGAAGACAGAAAGAAGGTAAAGCAATCAAAGATCTAGAAACAAAGCAAAACCTGATTGATTTGAAAGGAGGGGAAGTGATGTCTTATGTAACTTCTCCATGTACAAACTCAGAGTACTTTAGGATTTTCCAGGACTGACTTTGCTTTGTATTTTAAGCATTTGTCTATTAACTGAAACAAAGAATGGGCCTTAAAAAGAGAAGACTGTCCCTTAATGTCAACATTGCTTCATACATCTTTCTAATCTTTCTAGTTTAATTCTGGCTATATTCATTCTCCCAGTTTGGTTGAATTAAATATTGCTGGAAAAGATCATCACTGAATGATAATTTTAAAGGGTTTAGGAAAATGGCAACATTTATTTAAATGGATAAATGTTCAATGGTGAAACTTCAGGCACTACAATGGGGTCATTGGCATGTTTGGATGGAAAAGTGTATGTGAAATAGTTTTGATTAAAGGAGCTTTTAGGATTCTTTCTCAAATCAACCACAGATGTAAATGATTCCCCCAATTACAGGTTGTCTAACAGAGACCTGAAGATCCCCTTGAGAAACATCCAACTGAATTCTGACAACTCCTGAACTGCACTCTCAGCGATCCCTGTGCAGTGACCTTGTGCCTAACACTTCCAGCGTTTGGGAAACTACAGGGCTGTGTTTCTTCAGGTGTTTATGTTAGGGTTGGCACAGTAGTCATTACAGGTGTGAGATCTCTTGTGCGTTACAAAATAATGATTGTAAGCGTGATAGTAATAATATTATTTAGATACAGACTCAAGCACAGCACCTGCTTTTACATCCTCATTCCCCTTCAGTTTTCTTGTTGAGTTAAAAGAAAAATACTATCCTCCACTGAGAGAGGTCCTCAACTTAAGAAAGCTCACATCATAGCCATTTCGGGCAACAATTATTTATGTTGTTTGGTTCTCATCTGGAAGAAACTGGACTATTACACACAAGCCTGGGGATTTTTTCCCTACTGCCCACATCACAAGGTTCTAGAAGAATTTTTTTTTTATTCACCAAAGTGTTTTATTCAGTTATTAATTTACCTTAATTGGAGGATTGAAATCTAAAGTTGCATTTATCAGAATTTACATCCTAGTAAAGGCTGTTAACCTTCTGAATCATGGCCTCCCTTAAATCCAGTTGATGTGGTAACATCATGCTGTTTCTCTCCTTAACCCAATATTCATCACAAGGATGCCATCCTCTCTTTTCTGAGCATTTTGGGCATAATGACTCACTTTCCTTTGAAATTATTGACATTTTCTTGTTTGTATCCATCCTACCCTATCTCATAGTCATGTTTTGGTACATATTATTACCTTATTATCATCATTTTAATAATTTCATTCTCTGTATTTCAAGAACAATAGTTTTCAATTATATTACAAATGTTCAAAATCTAACAGTTTAATTATCTTTTCCCACAAGTATTCTGTATTAGTTTTAAAAGAAGAAAAAATCTCACCAGTATTTTCCAGAGCTTGAGTTCACTTTATGTTTCTGTCTCTTCATGAGTTAATTTGGATGCAGCTCCCCGAAGTAAAGTAGACATCATGATGCTTGAGGAGTTGCTTTGTAAATAATTAGTACCAGAAAATACCTGACCCCCTAAACTGAAAGGATGGTGGAAATGAGTCTTTGTTCTTCCTGGTTTTCTCACCTAATGATATCTGCCATTTCACAGGGCCTTTGACAATTAATGCTCTTTTCTCTATTCTTATAGGTCTATTTAAAGAGGAAGATGCAAAATGATAAATGACCTTGGAGACAACTTTTCCCCAAAGTCTTCTGCCATAGTCAAAACCAAATTGCATACCTATCAATGAACTTTAATTTCTAGTATCTGTTCATTTTTTTAATTAAATTTTAAAAATTATTGTTAAATACAAAAACCGATCAATTCTCACTTGACTTTATTCACCAAAGTGTTTTATTCAGTTATTAATTTACCTTAATTGGAGGATTGAAATCTAAAGTTGCATTTATCAGAATTTACATCCTAGTAAAGGCTGTTAACCTTCTGAATCATGGCCTCCCTTAAATCCAGTTGGATTTAAGGGTTACATGACTGTAACCCTAATCCAAAGCAACTCAACAAAGAGAAGTAATAATTTTATCATTCTAAACCTTGTTTTTGAATTAATATGCTTTATTATATGCATTAGTCTATATTTGATGTAACATATTAAAATATCTGTTTTATGTTATTTGTTGAATTGTAGTTGTTCTTTCTTGAAAGCTCTATTTGAATAGAAAACAGCATATATGATTATGCTATTTGGGAGCATTGCTTTTCTTCTTAATTGATTCTGTGCTGATTTATGGAGAAAGAAGTGGGATGAGGTTCATGTCTGGCCTATGCTTGGAATAAGTATGGTGTTGGATTTAATGTATTTACTTTTTTATTGTAAATCCTTAAGTTTGACTCTTGCCCACTAATATTAATCCTGCTTTTTCTTTTCCTGTTCCAATTAGTTCATTTCCCCCATGTTTGACTTTTTTATTTTACTCTTCTTACCTTATCTCACCTTTTTTAGAATTTCAAACAACATCCAAAATGTCAAAGAGATCCTACTTATATTTTCACTATCTGGAGTTAGCAGAAGAAATAAGTGAAAAATAAAGAGCAGGAAGTAAAAGAGCAATTATACCCAGGTTTGTGGAAACATTCATCATGATTAAGCTAGTGTGTTAGTTTCCTATTGCTGCTGTAACAAATTACCACAAACTTAGTGGCTTAAATCAGTACAAAGTTAGTATTTCACAGTTCTGGAGGTGATAAGTCCAAAATGAGGCTCACTGGGCTAAAATCAAAGCATTGGAATGGATGAATACTTCTGAAGTCCATAGGGGAAAACTCATTCCCTTGATTCTTCCAGCTTCCAGAATCTACCTGCTTCCTTATGACCCCTTTCCATCATCTCCAAAGCAGGCAGTGTAGCATCTTCGAATGTAACTTCTGCTTCACTTTTCCACTTCAAATAAACCTTGAGAATACATTGAGTTCACATGGACAGTGCAGCTTAAGGTCAACTGATTAGCAAAACTAATTTTTATCTACAATCTTAATCACCTTATCATGTAACAAAATATATCGATAAGTTTTGGGGACTAAGATGTGAACATCATTGGGGATCCCTATTCTGCTACTCAGTTATTTAGATGAGTAGTGGGGAAAGTCAGCCCATCTTCTATTCCTACTTTGCAAAATGTACTTTGAGATCTGGGTAATGTTTAAAAATATGTTTTGGAACAAATGCTAAATATTATACATAAATAATGGAATAGTAATGTCCATATTTTATAACAGAAATGTGTGCAAAGGAAGCATATCTGATGAGAATAATCTCTTAGATAAAAAAGACAGCTACATGTTATGTGATAGGAGAATGACAGCAAATTAATAAACATTATTAGAATAGTACATACACAGGAATGATCAATAGATTTAACATTCATTTATTATAATAGCTTTATTGAAATATAATTCGTATACTATGTAATTCATCAAGTTATAGTGTACAATTTAACTGGTGTTTCATACACACAGTTGTGCAATCAACAACACAATCTGAGTTTACTACATCTGTATCCCCTCAGAACAAAATCCCATTCCCATCAGCAATCACTCCTCATTCCTCTCTCCCACCATCACCCCCAGCTCTAGGCAAACACTAATCTATTTTCTATATATTAGCATTTATAGATTGCATTTCTGGACTCTTTTACAAAAAAATATCATACAATATGTAGTCTTTTGTAACTTGCTTCTTTCACTTACCACAGCATTCTTAAAGACAATTCCATTGATGGGAATGTAAATTAGTTCAACCATCATGGAAGACAATGTGGCGATTCCTCTAAGACCTGAAGGCAGAAATACCATTCCTCCCTGCAATCCCATTATTGGGTATACACTCAAAGGAATATAAATCATTCTATTATAAAGACACCTACACACATATATTTATTGCAACACTGTTCACAATAGCAAAGACATGGAATCACCCTAAATATCCATCAATGATGAGACTGGATAAACAAAATGTGATACATATATACAATGGAATACTATGCAGCTGTAAAAATGAATGAGATCATGTTCTTTGCTGGAACATGGATGGAGCTGAAAGCCATTTTCCTTAGCAAACTAACACAGGAACAGAAAACTAAATAAGGCATGTTCTCACTTATAAGTGGGATTTGAACGTCATATTTTTCTTGAGACCGAGAGATATGAACATTTTTTGTCACACATTGTTTTCTCTAGATAAAATTACATACAGTGAAATGCAATGCTTTGAAGTATATGCTTTGATGAGTTTTGATACATGTATATATTCATGTAACCACTAACAAATTCAAGATGTAGAAAACTCAACAACCCAGAAGTTTTGTCATGCCCCTTTTCAGTTCATTCTCCCAGATACAACTTTTCTGATTTTTATGATTCAATTTTAGTTTTTCCAATTCTAGAACTTTATTATGATTGATCAAAGTAATTATTCATTTGTGTCTGCACTCTGTTTTGAGATTTATCGTGTTGTTTTGTGTATCATTAGTTCATTATTTTCCTTTGCAGAAGAGTGTTTGCTGAAAAGCACGCTATAATGTTTATTGTAACAACTTTTGTCTTTTAAATGCAGTATAATTATATTTAATCTTATTAAGAATTTTGAATTTAAGTTTATACTACTGCGGTTTACTTTGTCTCCTCTATAACTTTCTTCTCAATTTTCTGTATTATGACCTAATCAAGAAGTTTTTGTGTGTAGTATTAAATTCTATCCTCTTATTTGGCCTTAATAAAAAAAAAGGGACTATCTACAGGGCACTTTTAATTAATCACACAGCAAAATTGAGCAGAAGGCATAAACATTTCCAATAGAGCCTCTGCCCCTAATCATGCCTAACTTCCTTTATTATTAAAATTTTCCAACCAGAGTGTTTCGTTTACAACTGATGAATCTGCACTGACACATCATTATCATTCAAAGTACATAGGGTTTATTCTTGTTATACAACGGGGTTTTGTAACGAGATTCAGTTGGATTCATTCTTGGTATTGTATATTCTGTGGGTTTGTACAGTGTATAAAGACATCTCTGCACTCTTATAATATCATATAGAATAGTTTCATTGCCCTAATATTGCCTGCCATCTACCTATTCATCCTTCCCACACTCCTAACACATTTTTACTATCTCAATAACTTTGCCTTTGTTGTAATCATGCATTATTAGTATTTTCAGATTGGCTTCTTTCACTTAATAATATGCATTTAAGCCTCCACCATGTCTTTTCATGGGTTGATAGCTTATTTCTTTTTAGTGCTGAACAATATTCAATTGTCTGAATATACCAAAGTTTATTTATCCATAGACCTACTGAAAGATATCTTGGTTGTTTCCAACTTTGATGACGCAGAGAAACCTAACATAAAAATCTGAATGCAGGGTTTTGCATGGACATAAGTTTTTTACTCCTTTGGGTAAATATCAAGTGGTATAATTGCTGTATCTAATAGTAAAATTATGTTTAGTACTTGAGAAACTGCCAAACTGTCATGCATGGTGGCTGTGCCATTTTTCATTCCCAGCAACAATGAATGAGTGTTCCTTTTGCTCCACAAGCTCATCAGCATTTGGCATTATTGGTGTTATGGATCTGGTCGTTTTAATAGATAGGCAGTGGTATATCATTGTTGTTTTAATTTGTATTCTTCTGGTGATCTGTGATATGGTGTATCTTTTCATAAGCTTACATGTCATCTGTATGTCTTTGGTGAGATGTCCATTAAGGACTTTAGCCTATTTCTTTAGTCTGGTTGTTTTCTATTTTTTCTTTATATATATATATATTTATAGGTAAACTCTTGTCATGGAGGTTTGTTGTACAGATTATTTTGTCACCCATGTACTAAGCCTAGTACCCAATAGTTATTTTTTGTGCTCCTCTCCCTCCTCCCACCCTCCAGTCCCCAAAAGTGGTGGTGTTACTGTGTGTTGTTTTCCTCTATGTGTATGTTGCTTCCCTCTGTGTCCATGTGTTCTTATCATTTAGCTCCTACTTATAAGTGAGAACATGCCGTATTTGGTTTTCTGTTCATGCATTAGTTTGCTAAGGATAATGGCCTCCAGCTCCATGCATGTTCCTACAAAAGACATAATATTCTTTTATATGGCTGCATAGTATTCCATGGTATATAAGTAAAACAAATTTTCTTTATCCAATCTATCATTGATAGGCATTTAGTTTATCCCTTGTTGTTTGTTTTCTTATTGTCAGTTTGTTCTTTGTATATTTTAGATAACAGTCCTTTATCAGATTTTTTTGGTCAATCTTTTCTGCAAGTCTGTGGCTTGTCTTTTTATTCTTTTGATATTATCTGTCACAGCAAAGAAATGTTTAATTTTACAAAATTTAGATCATCAACTCTTTTTTTCAAGGATGATACTTCTGATGTTATATCTAAAAAGTCATCACCAAACTCATGGTCATATAGATTTTCTGTAATGTTACCATGTAAGAACTTTTTAGTTTTATATTTTAGATTTAGGTCTATGATCTATTTTAAGATAATTTTTGTAAAGGGTATAAAACCCAGATCTAGATCAGGATATGGATTATTTGACATTGGTTAAGAATTAATTTGTGGCAGATTAATTATAATTAATTATTCTATGGAAGAATTAATTATAAAATATGATAAATTGCTTCAATTTATTTGTTGACTACACCATTCTATATATGTCTATTAATGCCACTTATTGTTTTGGATAAAATCCTCCATATCCTTCTCCATCCATGCAAAGGTAGAATTCATAAAAGTTTCTATCTTGAAAATTCTATTAATATTTAATTATTTAAAGGCGTAATAAATAATATTGCTTCAAATCCTAATATATTTGCCTGCCTTATTCTTGTCATGCTTTCAGTTTCACTTTCGATGAAAATGTAATTGATGGTTTAAGTGCATCTTTTTTTAAAATATATATATATTTTTTTTATTGCACTTTAGGTTCTGAGGTACATGTGAAGAACATGCAGGATGGTTGCACAGGTACATACATGGCAATGTGGTTGGCTGCCTCCATCCCCATCACCTACATCTGGCATTTCTCCCCATGTTATCCCTCCCCAACTCCCTACCCCCACCCAACCGCTGTCTGTCCCCTAGTCCCCCACAACAGACCCCAGTGTGTGATGTTCCCTTCCCTGTGTCCATGCATTCTCATTGTTCAACACCCACCTATGAGTGAGAACATGCAGTTTGATTTTCTGTTCTTGTGTCAGTTTGCTGAGAATGATGGTTTCCAGATTCATCCATGTCCTTACAAAGGACATGAACTCATCTTTTTTTATGGCTGCATAGTATTCCATGGTGTATATGTGACACATTTTCCTATTCCAGTCTATCATTGATGGGCATTTGGGTTGGTTCCAACTCTTTTTTTTTTTTGTAAACAGTGCAGCAATGAACATACGTGTGCATGTGTCTTTATAACAGAATGATTTACAATCCTTTGGATATATACCCAGTAATAGGATTGCTGGGTCCAATGGTATTTCTATTTCTAGGTCCTTGAGATATTGCCACACTGTCTTCCACAATGGTTGAACTAATTTACACTCCCACCAACAGTGTAAAAGTGTTCCTATTTCTCCACATCCTCTCCAGCATCTGTTGTCTCCAGATTTTTTAATGATTGCCATTCTAACTGGAGTGAGGTGGTATCTCAACGTGGTTTTCATTTGCATTTCTCTAATAATCAGTGATGATGAGCATTGTTTCATATGTTTATAGGCCTCATATATGTCTTCTTTTGAAAAGTGCCTGTTCATATCCTCCCCCCACTTTTGAGTGGGTTTGTTTGTTTGTTTTCTTGTAAATCTCCTTTCGTTCTTTGTAGATTCTGGGTATCAGCCCTTTGTCAGATGGGTAGACTGCAAAAAATTTTTCCCATTCTCTTGGTTGCTAGTTCATGCTAATGATTGTTTCTTTGGCTGTACAGAAGCTCTGGAGTTTAATTAGATCCCATTTGTCTATTTTGGCTTTCATTGTCAATATTTTTGGTGTTTTAGTCATGAAGTCCTTGCCTATACCTATGTGCTGGATGGTTTTGCCTAGGTTTTCTTCTAGGGTTTTTATGGTGTTATGTCTTATGTTTAAATCTTTAATCCATCTGGAGTTAATTTTAGTGTAAAGTATCAGGAAGGGGTCCAGTTTCTGCTTTCTGCACACTGCTAGCCAGTTTTCCCAACACCATTTACTAAACAGGGAATCCTTTCCCCATTGCTTGTTTTTGTCAAGTTTGTCAAAGATCAGATGGTTGTAGATATGTGGTGTTGCCTCCAAGGCCTCTGTTCTGTTCCATTGGTCTATATCTCTGTTTTGGTACCCTTACCATGCTGTTTTGATTACTGTAGCCTTGTAGTATAGTTTGAAGTCAGGTAGCGTGATGCCTCCAACTTTGTTCTTTTTGCTTAGAATTGACTTGGCTATGTGGGCTCTCTTTTGGTTCCATATGAAGTTTAAGGTGTTTTTTTCCAGTTCTGTGAAGAGGGTCATAGGTAGCTTGATGGGGATAGCATTGAATCTATGAATTACTTTGGGCATTATGGCCATTTTCACAATATTGATTCTTCCTAACCATGATCATGGAATGTTTCTCCATCTGTTTGTGTCCCCTCATTTCCTTGAGCAGTGGTTTGTAGTTCTCCTTGAAAAGGTCCTTTACATCCTTTGTTAGTTGTATTACTAGGTATTTTATTCTCTTTGTAGCAATTGTGAATAGGAGTTTGCTCATGATTTGGCTCTCTTTAAGGCTGTTTTTGGTGTATAGGAATGCTTGTGATTTCTGCACATTGACTTTGTATCCTGAGACTTTGCTCAAGTTGCTTATCAGTTTCAGGAGATTTTGGGCTGAAACTATGGGGTCTTCTAAATGTACAATGATGTCTGCAAATAGAGACAATTTGACTTCCTCCTTTCCTAATCAAATGCCCTTTATTTCCTTTTCTTGCCTGATTGCTCTGGCTAGAACTTCCAATGCTATATCGAATAGGAGTGATGAGAGAAGGCATCCTTGTCTAGTGCCAGATTTCAAAGGGAATGCTTCCAGTTCTTGCACATTCAGTATGATATTGGTTGTGGGTTTATCATAAATAGCTTTTATTATTTTGAGATATGTTACATCGATATGTAGTTTATTGAAAGTTTTTAGCATAAAGAGTTGTTGAATTTTGTCAAAGGCCTTCTCTGCATCTATTCAGATAATCACGTGGCTTTTGTCTTTGGTTCTGGTCATGTGGTGAATTACGTTTATAGACTTGCGTATGCTGAACCAGACTAGCACCCCCAGGATGAAGCCTACTTGATCATGATGGATAAGCTTTTTGATGTGCTGTTGCAATCAGTTTGCCAGTATTTTATTGAAGATTTTTACATCGATGTTCATCATGGATATTGGCCTGAATTTTACTTTTCTTGCTGAGTCTCTGCTGGGTTTTGGTATCAGGATGATGTTGGTCTCATAAAATGATCTGGGAAAGATCCCCTCTTTTTGGATTGTTTGGAATAGTTTCAGAAGTAGTGGTACCAGCTCCTCTTTGTATGTCTGGTAGAATTCTGCTGTGAACCCATCTGGATCTGGGCCTTTTCTTGGTTGGTAGGCTATTAATTGCTGCCTTGACTTCAGCCCTTGTTATTGGTCTATTCAAGGTTTCAACCTCTTCCTGGTTTACGCTTGGGAGGATGCAAGTGTCCAGGAATTTATCCATTTCTTCCAGATTTACTAGTTTATGTGCATAGAGTTGTTTGCAGTAACCTCTGATGGTAGTTTGTATTTCTGTGGAATCTGTAGTTATATCCACTTTATTGTTTTTATTGCATCTATTTGATTCTTCTCTCTTTTCTTTTTTATTAAACTGGCTAGTGGTCTGGCTATTTTGTTGATCTTTAAAAAAAAAAACAGCTCCTGGATTTATAAATTTTTTGAAGTGTTTTTTGTGTCTCTATCTCCTTCAGTTCTCCTCTGATCTTAGTTATTTCTCATCTTCTGCTAGCTTTTGAGTTTTTTTGATCTTGCTCCTCTAGCTCTTTTGATTTTGATGATAGGGTGTTGATTTTAGATCTTTCCTTGCTTCTCATGTGGGCAGTTATTTCTATAAATTTTCCTCTAGACACTGCTTTTAATGTGTCCCAGAGATTCTGGTATGTTGTGTCTTCATTATCACTGGTTTTAAAGAACATCTTTATTTCTGCCTTCTTTTCATTGTTTATCCAGTCAACATTCAGGAACCAGTTGTTCAATTTCCATGAAGTTGTGTGGTTCTGAGTTAGTTTCTTAATCCTGATTTTTAAGTTGATTGCACTGTGATCTGAGAGACTGTTTGTTATGATTTCCATTCTTTTGCATTTGCTGAGGAATGATTTACTTCCAATTATGTGGTCAATTTTAGAGTAGGTGTGATGTCAACCTAAGAAGAATGTATATTCTGTGGATTTGAGGTGGAGAGTTCTGTAAATGTGTATTAGGTTTGCTTGGTCCAGGTCTGAGTTCAAGTCCTGGATATCCTTAATTTTCTGTTTCATTGATCTGTCTAATATTGACAGTGGAGTGTTAAAGTCTCCCACTATTATTGTGAGTCTAAGTCTCTTTGTAGGTCATTAAAAACTTACTTTATGTATCTGAGTGCTCCTGTATTCGGTGCATATATATTTAGGATAGTTAGCTCTTCTTGTTGCATTGATTGTTTTGCCATTATGTAAAGCCCTTCTTTGTCTCTTTTGATCTTTGTTGGATTAAAGTCTATTTTATCAGAGACTATTATTGCAACTCCTGCTTTTTTTTGCTCTCCATTTGCTTGGTAAATCTTCCTCCATCCTTTTATTTTTGAGCCTATGTGTATCCTTGCATGTGAGATGGGTTTCCTGAATACAACACACAGATGGGTTTTGGCATTTTATCCAATTTGCCAGGCTGTGTCTTTTGATTGGGGGTTTAGCCCATTTACATTTAAGGTTAATATTGTTATCTGTGTGTTTGATCCTGCCATTTTGATGCTAGCTGGTTGTATTGCCCATTAGTTGATGCAGTTTCTTCATTGTGTCACTGCTCTTTATCATTTGGCATGTTTTTGGAGTGGCTGGTACTGGTTGTTCCTTTCTATGTTTAGTGCTTCTTTCAGGAGCTCTTCTTGTAGGGAAGGCCTGGTGGTGATGAAATCTCTAAGCAATTGCTTGTTCATAAAGAATTCTATTTCTCCTTCGCTTATGAAGCTCAGTTTGGCTGAATATGAAATTCTAGGTTGAAAGTTCTTTTCTTTAAGGATGTTGAATATTGGCCCCACTCTCTTCTGGCTTGTAGGGTTTCTGCCAAGAGATCCGCTGTGAGTCTGATGGGCTTCCCTTTGTGGGTAAGTCATAGGTGCATCTTTTGTGAAAGCACATTTTATAAGCTGTATTTTAAACCATTATGGTAATGTTTTAAAATGGCTTCACTATTCTGCTGAAGAATTTAGTATATTGTATTAATTTTGTTTCACCTATATTTTTAATTAGTTTGTATAATCTTTTTTTGCCTTTGTTTTTGCTTTTGCCCAATTTGTCTGTATCCTTCCTATTTTCTTGCCTTTTATTTGGAATGATATTCTTTTTAAAAATACACTTCTCTGTCTCTTTTTCTCTCCCTCTTATGCTATTTTAGTAATTACTGAAAAACAATTAGATCTGTACATGAATATTACCAAGTCTGAATCTAATCAGTGTCTTTTCTCTCCTACTGAGGAATACTTATTTTCAAATTATATAATGTTGTGGTCTAAGGCTTTTGTTCTCTCTTCTATGTTTCATCTTACATATTAGGCACAATTAATATTTTTAACACAATATCTCAGTTTACACGTAAGGTTAGTATTTTCCTAATAAACTATTCCTTCCTGGATTTAAAATCTTCCTTCTTGGAACATCTTGCCTCTTAATAAAAATTAATATTGGCAACTACTTTAAGTGAGTGTGTCTGTATAGTAAACTCTTGGCCATGTTTAAATTGTGGCTTATTTTGTTTTATTCTACTGAAGACTGCCCACTTCACTTTTCTTGAAAAAATATAGAATTCAAGGACAATATTTTACAATTGACACCTTTAAAATGTAATTCTATTTTCTTCTAGCTTCTAGTCTTTCTATGTTTTAAATTATTATTAATTAGAAGTAATATTTTGTATGGCTCTTTCTGACAGCAACTCTTTTGAAGTCTGATAGACATATGTTGCTCCCTTTCATTCCATTTCTAAGGTCTCTTAATATCTCTTTAACTTTTTCTATAAGTTTGTCTATCTCTTTGGTTTTCTAAGTAAATTTGTTGATATCTGGAATTCACTGATTAATCAGGATATGCTACTATGTTTTATCCATTGAGTTTCTAATAAAAATATTCTTTTATTCATTTATCGAAATTATTTTGTTTTCTAACAGCCCTTAAAATTTTTAAACTAATGTTGCAATTTGACTTTAAAATTATTTTCTATTTTATACAATAAACATTTATATTATATTTTGTATCCTATAACTATGATAAACCCAGTGTTCATATGCTGTACTCTGACATAGCTGTTTCCAGCCTAATTTCTTCCTATATTCAGGAATTTTTGTTGTGTGATCATTTGCTTTTGAGCATATTTTTTCTTCTTATATGTTTTGGTTTTCTATATGAGCAGATTTATTTCAACTATGCCTTAAATATAAATTCCTGAAAAGACTTTATTTTCTACATTAGGTGTCTGCACACACATGTGTGCATTTGTTTGTGTGTGTTACAATCCAGTGTTAGCATAAATTCATAGCATGCCTTCTTCATTTGGCATCATTACCCTTATTGGGAGTCCAGTGAAGTACATTTTTTTACCTTCTTAGAAGCTAAATACAGAATTTCCCAAGTTTCATTTAATACAGCAAGCCACTTCATATGCTACAATGAATATTCTATTTGATAACATGTTTCAGTGGTGATACCTGTGTGTTAATCTTGCTAACATAATCCAATGCTGCATCTCTGGAAGTTTTTCTAAGCTTCATGGTGTAAACTACCTTTTTAAGAGAATTTCTTCCTTTTTCCTATGATTGACACACAGGTTTGCATTAATCAGCTTTTCCTATACCCTATTTTGTGGATTTTAGAATTTTCACATATTTATTCCTAAATCTTTTATTTTACTTAGTGTTTTTCTATGGATAATTTTTTTTTTCAGTTATTACCTTTCATTTTATATCAGTAATGTATTATGAAATAATATTAATACAAATACAGTACTACTTTCTTAAAATTGTTTAAATTTCTTAAAATTGCTTTTTAATTACATTATAAAGTGTAATGAAATAATAAAAGACATAAATTCACCAAAAAGTCATGTTTCAAAATGTTCAAAGCAGCACTATACATAATAACCCTGAATGGGAAACCACCCAAATGTCTGGCAATAAGGGAATGGATAAATTAGTCATTATATATTTATACAATACAGTACCTTATACATCAATGAAAACAATCAGAAAACTTACAAACATGAGAAATGACTCACAATGAAATACTGAGAAGACACATACTCAGCAGCCAAATCTGTATCTTTCTTACCCTTCAAAGTACAAAAACAGATAAAAACTAATTATTTTAGAAATAAATATTGTGGTTACCTTTGGGAGGTATGAATTATAAAGAGGACTAAGGAGAGCCTCTGATGTGCTGATAACATCTGTCTCTTAATCCAGTTGCTGATTACACAATCATGCTCAATTTGCAAAAGTTCATGAGCTATACACAGGCAATATATGCACTTTTTGTGTTCAGACTTCAGTAAAAATGTAAAAAGTTGAGGGTAATATTTCATTCATCTTCTTGGAAGTTTAAGGCATGAAAAACACCTAACCTATTTTAATTTTTCAACACAACACCATGTAATCCTTTATTTTTATGTAATTTTCTGGTTATTTCATATCACATGAGCACAATAGTAATGATTAAGAAAGGTGGAAGAGAGTAGGGATAAGAATAATGCTCAATTTGTTATTGAGATGGCGTTGTAGAAGTATAAAACTGTAGAACAGATACCCTTCCTGTTTGCTCACTTTTCTCTCCAAAAAATGACAAAAGCATGATGAGAGTGACTCTTTCTCACTCATGTGTTGTGGTGTCTGGGAACTATGACATGAAAAGCAGAAACAATTCGGAAAAGTTATTTTCCTTTCAGAACTATTTGACGACACCACACTTTCCTCATGGCATTCTTCATCTCCGTGTTTCTCAGTGTGTAGATAAGAGGGTTGAACATGGGAGCAATGATAGTATAAAAGAGGGCAAACACTTTATCTTCTGAGAATGTTGTGGCTGGTCTAATGTAAATGAATAATGCAGGTGTGAAAAACAGGACCACAACCATTACATGAGACCTGCAAGTGGAAAGAGCTTTGCTACGGCTCTCTGCAGAGTATGCTCTGATGGTATATAATATAAACACATAAGACAGTATCAAGACAACAAATGTCACCAAAGCAATTAACCCTGAATTAGCAATGACTAAGAGACCTAACATGTGTATATTAGAACAGGCCAATTTCAGCAAAGGATACACATCACAGAAGTAGTGATCTATCTCATTTGGGCCACAAAATGGTACAAAGGTGGTGAGAAGAAACTGACTGGCAGAATGTATAAATCCCCCAGTACAACAAACTATGATGATTGTGTTACACCTTTGCCTGCTCATGATGATGGTGTGGGGCGGGGGCTTGCAGATGGCCACATAGCGGTCATAGGCCATCCCTATCAGAATGAAGATCTCTATGCCTCCAAAAAAATGGGTGGTGAAGAGTTGTATCATGCAGTTATTATAGGAAATGGTCTTTCTTTCTGCCAGTAAGTCAACTATTAATTTGGGAGTCACTGTGGGTGTGTAGCAAAGGTCGGAGAGTGAGAGGTAATTAAGGAAGAAATACATCGGTTGGTGAATGAGCTGAGTGCAAGTGATAGAAATCATTATAAGTAAGTTTCCCATCCAAATTGCAATATAGCAAAACAAAAATAATACAAAGCAGAGGACTTCAATGTTCTTATTTTGGGAAAGCCCCAAGAGAATAAATACAGTGATATTATTGCTTTTTTCCATGGTCCAGTGAAGGTAGAACATATAAGTCACCTGAAATGACATAATTCACAAGCTTACACTTACAAGTGTTTGTTGAGAAATATAACGATCATATTCTATTTGAGGAACTAGCTAGATTTAATTAACCTCATTCAAGTGGCTCAGAGAGGAAATATCTGGTATTCAATTAAAATGGTTCACTAATAAAACTCTCCATGAACATATACTAGATGATTTCCATAAGCTCTTCCAGCAAATTGTGATCAATCCCTGCCCTAGTAGGTATGAATTCTATTGTTCAATCAGCAACATTAAAATTATATCATGAGGAATGTTTATTTCCAAAGTAGAATGTAATATACAATATTGCAATACAAAATATTTCCTTGCAAAGGATATTGTTTTTACTCTCTGGGACTTAAAATTTATTAAGGAAACAGGTCATGCAAATATTATTTTTAAAATAATGTAGACAATTTATTGAATTGACCTCAGCACTAAGCATCAGCAATATAGACATCAAATAGGATTTGATTGCATAAACTAAAGCCAATGTTGTAGGTGGTGACCAAACGTATTTTAAGTTGTTAGAATCCTGGATGTGACTGAAAAGATGACACTGAATTACTAACAATGTGTTTCATTGCTTTCTAAAAATTATTTTACTTCAAAGTGTTTTAATTAATTCTTACTAGATGTCCTCAAAATGACTGTCAATTTATAGTATACAATTTCAGCCCTAATCTCATTCTTGACTTCTCAATTAAATCATCCTTAAATTTCTTCCTCAGCTCTCCACATTACCAAATGAACCAATACAGTGTTACCAACACAATGAATAATTGCTTTGTAATAGACATTAAATTTTTAAAAAGACATTCATTTTCATAGTGGAATTTTAAGAACTAGAATTAAAGGCACTTTTTTGAAGAATAGGCTATTATTTTCTCCATAATCAGACTAATCTTTGCCAATAAATAAGAAAGGCAATTTGATTTTATTTGAAGAAAATAATAATATTGATATACTACTAGTTTGAATTATTCTTAAAATTTCTTCTTATACATTTCCATTTTCACAAACAAATTTATATTTGCTATTTAAAATCTACCTGAAATATGAAACATAATTCTTAAACTCCATAAGGATATTAAGACTGTTACATAAAATTAAGCCTCTAAGTAAAATAAGGCACAGAATGTTCTCAGACAAAGGCAGATTCTCATCGATCTGTCTCCATTTATTCTAAGTTTACTAAAAACATCATTTGAATCCCTGTAATTGTTGTCTTGGTTTCTTCAGCTACCGCTGATGATTAAGTTCTCTACCTGGCAATTTGTCTTCTGGGTTCAACTTCTTTACAGACATAGAAACACCATGTTTAACTACTACAATATTAGTGTTTATTTTTTAAAATTTGCTGGTAAAAATCTAATCATGCTTTATAATTTGGAGGGAATCCCTGTTACTTGTCTTAATTTAGCCGGTAATTCAAATGTCACCTTGCAAATGTATTAACTTGCTTTAAAATGCTTTATCTTCATTTTAAATGTAAGGAAATATATCTTCATCTTTGTAGTTAGAGATTGATGCTGAAGCTCAACCTCAGTGATAGGTGAGAAAGGATATTTAAAAGAATAAAATACTGGACAAGGGACAATATCATTGTGCTAATATTAATGCATCACAAAGAAAAATACATTAAAATTACATTAGGATTCTAGTAATTTGGGAAATTGTACATAGTAACATAAATGGTATATAGCAAACTAAGGCTTAAAATCTGAGTTTTCTGACTTCAAAGCCTGAGTTTACAGCCATCTCACTGTATGTCCATGAAAAAATGAGCAAATTCACACGGGATAAACTGAACATGAATCCTAACTGTCCCAACTCTGAAGTTTGCATACGTACCTGAATTTCTCACTCAAAGTAGGATGCCTCTTGATTTTCAGTCATTTCTTCATTTTAGATTTAAATGGACAATACCTAAGTTGAAATATAAACTATGAATTAGGCCAAAGTATCTATTAAAAACACAAACTGAATCAGTTCAGGATTCCTACATAGGCCAGCTCTAGAAAGTCACAAAACTACAAAGAGTACAGCTCACATACTTCTGTAGGAAGCAAGGTATCTTTTGTTCTCTCAAGCATGAATAGCAATACTGTATTTTCAGCTATTGTCCATGTAAGAAAAATTGCTAGGGGAAAAGTGATTTGAGTGTATACCCTAATACTGCCACTTAGCTTTATGACCTTATATTCTTGGCCCCTATGTTTCCTTTCTGCAAAATGAGGAAGCTAGCCTCAATTGTATCTAAGAATTCTTCCCTCAATAATATCATTTTCAAAATTACTTTCTTTTTTGTCAAAGTGTTTCAGACCATCACTCAAGAGTTGTAACAGCATGTCCCTTTTCTCACATGCGGTTCTCCAAGAAAGTAGGCAGTATTATCCTTTGACATTGATTGTATTTTTCTAGAACATGTCATCTCATCCCCAGTGGACAACCAAGTCATCCTTAATTTAGTGTTCATTTAATCCTAAAATGTCTTAGTACATAGGATTTGCAGTACAGCCGGTTTAAAACTCAGCTACTGCTGAATATGATTTCTTAACATAGGAGTAAAAAAAAATATTTTCAACAAATATCACATATTTATAAGGGTAATGCTGAGAGGGGAAAAATAGTTTACTCACATATGCTCTGAATTTATTTGGAATCTATTCCTTTTTTCTTTACAGTTGATTCTGTTCTCTCTTCATTGAAATTAGTCATTCATTTACCATTTAAATTGTTTCTTTGCAACATCTGACTTGACATCTTCTTCAGAATGTTGAGTGCCACTGATATTTTACTTCCTATTTTCCCCAATTTATGCACAAACAAACACAAAATTTATACCATGTTAGTAACTACTATTACCTTTCATATCACCAAATCAAATAAATGATGGAAGGCCACCCCATAAAATAAAGTTTGGAGGCAAAAGGAGTACTTGCCTTGTTTTCAAAAACTACTCAAATCATGGTCCAAATAGAACCAAATGATTTCTGAAGGTGTTCAAGCTCAGGCTATATTCTGAAAGCACATTTTTATTTCTTCCCAAGGCATTGCTTATTTACTTACAGTCAATTATTTAGATGTCCCCCACATAATTAACTGACAAGTTACCATCCTTTTAGACCCAAATTACCATAGCATGTCACTTTAATCCTATTTATTACAAAGTTCTGGATGGCTGAGATCTGCCACGTATGCAATTTGAGTTTCTTTTTCCATTCTCTATAATCTCAGAGGGAAACTATAGTTCTGGTTCCTATGTAAGAAATGATCTCCATCAATTCCCATGCAGTGTTTGTATCATGTTCTCAGGGGAAGAAATATGTGTTCTTATATACTTTATTTTCATTTAAGATGACTTATCAGGAAAAGTATACCATTTTTGAGTTTACAAAATGTTCATTTTAATATTTGTCAATAATACAGTTGAACATTCTGTAATTTTGCATTAGTCATATCATTTTCAACAAACTTCTTATTTTTTACATCTATATCCAAAACTAGTGCTTGCTTCTACTTTGTGAACACCACTAATAAGAGCAAATATTTAGTAAACATTTACACTATGTCATACATGAATAAATTGATGACATTTATCTTATTTAACTTTGTAACAACATTACAGGACAGATACCATTATCAATTGCATTTCAGAGCTGAAGAACCTAGGACATAAAATAATTATAAAGCAAGGAAGTGATGCTCCTGGAATAGAGATTACACATAGGGAGAGAAAGAGGATGCAACTAAAATAAAAGGAAGGTCCTTTCTTACCTTGAGTGGGAGTGATATGAGAGCTCTCTTTCTAATTACTCAATATTCTGTACATTAATTTTCTCTGTCTTGTTTAACGATTAGAAGGTTAAAATAATAAAAGTATAAACATAACCTAAGGTCCTACAACAAGATATTAAAAAATTAATTCAACCTGCAAGTTTGCTTTGCCCTTAAAGTACTATTACCAAAGATTCTGAAAGATCTACTTATAATCAGTCTATTTCTTACAAGCCAGTTAAATTTTCCTTTTCAACATTTTTTTAAATCTTTGCTTGTTATACGTCTTCCCCCACCCTTGATTTAGTCAGTGTTTCACACTGTTTTCAGATCTTAGCATTTTCTCCATGCAGTCCCCTATGTACCTCTTGTCTTTTCTTGCGGACATTTGTGGCCACTCATTTTTCTATCTATATTTGGTTACTCAAAACACTTCCCCACTCCAGGGATTCTCTTCCCCCTTAACAGAAAGCATCTAAGTATATCTTCCCAAGTTCTTTAAAAGCAACTTTAAAGAGTACTTTTAGGTCTTTAATGCATGTTAATTTATTTATTGTATAAGCTATAAGGCATGGATCCAGGCTCTTTTTTTGCATATGAACATTCATCTTTGCTAATATTATTTGCTAAAAAGACTATTCTTCCTCTATCAAATTACATTTTCTCTTTTGCATTGCAGGCTTGAGAGCAAAGCAAAATGGAATGTCGTGTAGGACAGCCATAAGAGGAAGTATTTTGAGTCCTCGTTTCTAAGGAAAAGAAAATGCAAAGTGACAGGTTACCAGATGACCGAAGTTGTTTTACTGAATATTTATGTGGATATTTTTTATAGTTAATAGAAATGTGTGGCATTTCTACTGGTCTAATGCTAATCATCTGGCATCCTTGATTTCAAATCACTTTGCAAAGTTTCACTTCTGTTTTAGCAAAATGTGCATTCTTTAAGTCAGGATTCTGGCTTGCTTTCCAGATCATCATAGATGCTTAATCCATAATACATTTTAAAAATCCCATCCTGCATTCTGAGGGAACATGCTACAAATGGTCACTACTGTTAGCAGAGATAAAAGGGACATGTAAACACAGCCAGGTGGGGACAATAGTTGTCATTAAAACATGTATTATTTTGCTTAAAAAATAATAAAAAATGAAAACAAAACAAAAAACATATTTGGTTGGACATATTTTCTCAATTTGTCTATTAGTTCAAATCATAAATGAGGAAAAGACAATGTATTATACACCCACCCTGTAAGTGGCTGGAATAATGACAACAAAGTAGTAAAATCGTGAAGTATAAAATCAAAGGAATATTCAGAAAATTTATATTAAGTGAAAGTTGCCCTTATAATTACCTTATTTTCACTTTAATTATAGTTATGTAGTTTTAATGTCAAAATTCAAATCTGAGAAATCTTGACAATATTCTAAGAGAAATCAGTCACCCAGTAGAAACTTAGATGTTGTTCAAACATTATTACCACCAATTTATGAAGCCTTTTGCTTTCTTATATGTCAAAAAGTCTTAACAAGGAATTCAGTAAACAAAATTAACTTTCTCCCCTTTCATACCAGTGTGAAACTTAAGATAATTGCTAACCTAAGTTTCTTGTTCTGCATGTATAAGATTGAGATGTTATAACATAATTAAGAAATACAATCAGAAATATTTGTTTTTCCAACACATGCTTTCAATAAGGAGATAGGGGGACACATTCAAATCATAGCACTCTCTATCTTATATATTTATACATGAAAAGTTTCCTTCAAACCTGTAAAAGTTCAGGAAATCAACTTTATAGTATCTTCTCTGTTGCAAAATAATAAAAATAACAATGTATTGAGAGATTATTGAATGCCTTAAGCTCATTATATTAATTCTCACAATAGTGCATATTTTGACAAAATTATTATTAGCTTTATTATACAGATAAGAACACAAGCCTCTAGAATTTCTGTGACTAGCTCAAAATGCTCCTAAACAGCAGAAACAGGCCTCAGAACTATATCTTCAGAGAGTAAAAGAAATTAGTATTTCTAAATTTATTGCTTACTTTCAAGCTTTGAAAGTTAAGTAATCCCAGGGAAAAAAATTCTACCCCTTCAGAATGAAAGCTATCAGAACAAATTGTTTTACTGGTTGTCCATTAAAATATAATGCCTAATCTATCTTGTATGTCCATTCACAGACAGAGCTATCTGGTCATGTCTCTAACCATCAGCACATGAGCTCATGCAAACGTGCCCCCCCACACACACACGCATACACACACACTAATATACTCCTTAAAGATGTGTTCAATTGGCTCATTTAACCCTCCAATTATAGAATACATCTCAAGCCATCTTTTTATTTTCTTTTTTTAAACTAATTTTATATTATTTTAATTGACATAAAATTGTATGTATTTATCATGTATAGTGTGATTTTTTGAAGTATATATACATTATGTAATGGCTAAATTTAGGTAGATAACATATGCATTACCTCACATAGTTATCATTTTAGTGGTGAAAACACAACATCCACTGTCTTAGAATGTTTCAAGGATATATCATTATTAACTATAGTCACCATGCTGTACAATGGATCTCTTGAACTTATTTCCCCTATCTAACTGAAATTTGGTATCTTTTGACCACCATGTCCCCGGTCCCCACCTTCCAGCCACACCAGCCCCTGGGAACCACCATTCCACTCTCTACTTCTATGAGATCAATTTGTTGAGAATCCACATGTGAGTAAGATCATGTAGCATTTGTCTTTCTGTGCCTGCCTTATTTTACTTAACATAATGTCCTCCAGTTTCATGCACTATGTTGCAAATTACAGGGTTCCTTTTTTATGGCTGAATGGTATTCCATTATGTATATATATATCACATTTTCTTTATTTATTCATCTGTCACAGGTCATCTTAACTTGCTCTGCTTATAGTTGATTTCGCTCTTTTCATTTTCCTCTTCTAGAATCCATTTTTTAAAAAATTTATTAGAAATTGTGTGAACTTATTTCCAAAAATGAAATTTCTTTATACTTTTTTAAATGATTGAAGGTGGTAAATTTGCATGATATCTGTAAGTATTATATACATTCTTCAGCAAATAAATGTGAGACTAGTCACTGGATTCTTCTAAATTTAGAAGTCTCAGAATGGCCAGAGAAAAAGTAAAAGGATCAGTTCCAAGAATATGGGTTTTTAAAATCTATGTTGAAATATAATTGAAGTACCATGTATACAATCCACATGAAATATCTGACCTACAAATACATCTATGTTACCATCCCCATTACCCAGGCAATGAACATATTTATTACTCCCAAAAGTTTTCTTGTGTCCTTTTGTAATTCTGTCTTCCAACTTCTTTCTTACGTCCAACAAAATACTGATCCATTTCTTGAACAGTAGGTTAATATTCATTTTGTAGAATCTTATAAAATGGAAGAATATAGTATATGTTGTTTTTAGGGGAAGGGAACTGGCTTATTTCACTCAATTTGTGTATTCTGACATTCAGCCATGTCTTTGTGTGTATCAATAGTATGTTCCTCTTTAAATCTGAAGTTATTTTACTACATGAAAATTCCACAAATTCTTATCTGTTTCTCAAATTTTAGATATTGATTGTGTTCATATTTTGGCTAACATTTATTACCTGCTATAGTAATTCAGGTACACATATTTTGTGGACAAATGCCATATTTATCTTCAGTAAATGTGAAACAGAATCTCTAGTCATATAGGAAGTATATGTTTAATATTTTGATGAAATTTTCAATGTTTCTTAGCATAGTTGTGCCATTTTATATCCCCAGTTCCTTGGGTTGTAATGCAGACACTTAGTATGGTCTTTACATTTACTCCTTGTAGTGAGTATGTAGTGGTATCGTATGATTCTAATTTACATTTAAGTAATAATTGATGATACTTAGTGTCTTTTCATATACCTATTTGCAATCTGCATTTTTTCTTGAGAAACTGTCTGTTCAAAATGTTTACTTGTTTTCCATTGGGTTGTTCATTTTCTTTTCTTTCCATTTCTTTTTTTTTTGAGAAGGAGTCGTGTTCTGTTGACCAGTCTGGGGTGCAATGGTGTGATCTTGGCAACCTCCGCCTCCCAGGTTCTAGTGATTCTCCTGCCTCAGCCTCCTTAGTAGCTGGTACTACAGGCACATGCCACCATATTGGCTAATGTTTTGCATTTTTAGTAGAGACGGGGTTTTACCATATTAGCCAGGATGGTCTCGATTTCCTGACTTCATGATTTGCCCTCCTTGGCCTCCTAAAGTGCTGGGATTACAGGCGTGAGGCACCACACCAGGCCACATTTTTCATTTTCTTATAGTTAGTTTTGATATATATCTATACAATCAGAATAGTAGTTTTTTAATTATTGTATAATTTTAGAATATTTTCTTCCAGTATGTAGCATGGTTATGTAATTCTATTAACAATCTCATTTTACAGCAAAAAAAAAAAATGTAATTTTGATGAAGTTCAACTCACTTTTTTTTCCTTTTTAGGATAATACTACTGGTCTTATATCTGAGAACTCTTTGCCTAATCCAAAATAATGAAGCTTTTCTTCGGTTTAATTCTAAAGATTTATTATTTTATATTTTATATACATCAAGTCAATTTTGAGTTGATTTTTAAATAAAATATACAGATACAGGTTTACTTTTGCTCTATATAGATGTCCAAGTGTTCCAACATCATTTGCTGAAAAGTATCTTTTCTCTATAGAATTGCCTACAAGTCTTTGCTGAGAATTAGACCATAAATGTGTAAGTCTATCTCTGAACTATCTAGTCTCTTTCATTGATACTTGCCTACATTTGTGAAAATAACATAGAGATTACTGTATCTTTATGATATAAATTTAAATTATGTAGTGCAAGTTCATTGTCTTTGTTTAAAACATTGTGTACACTAATCTGTATCTTTTCAATGTCAATATAAATATTAGAATGAACTTTAATATTTCAAGAAAAAACTGCCTGCTCTGTTTTTGATGGGAACTGCTTTGAGATTAATTAAAAGGAAGTATAATAGACGTCATAATAAAGTCCTGGTGTCTGATCTATGAACAAGGATATTGATCCACAAATAAGTAGATTGAATCAATGATGAAGTTTCCCATCGAAGAAAAGCCCAGGACGTAATGGCTTCACTGCTGAAATATTCATACTCTGAGAAATACAGGGATGAGAAACATCAAGAGAAAAGTTTGATGTCAAACATTATTTTTAAATAAAGCAAGTAATTAATTTACAGAATCTCATTGACTTAGCAACTTTATTTTTATAAGGGCTAGATATGAATTAAAAGACTAAAAAACTGGAGAGAAATCCAAGATGGCCGATTAGCAACAGCTCAGGAATGTAGCTCCCAGTGAAAGCGCAGAGAACGAGTGGACGCCGCACTTTCCGACGAATTTTTGTAGCCCACAGACCGGGAGATTCCCGGCAGAGGAGCCACACGGG
>CAUYQU010095267.1:0-52714 GCA_963574635.1 Cheracebus regulus | reverse complement strand
TGGGATAATTGGTGTGTGCCACCAAATATAGCTTTTTTTTTTTTTTTTTTTTTTTTTGGTAGCCCAAGCTGGTCTTGAATTCCTGGGCTCAAGCTGTTCACCCACTTTCATCTCCCAAAGTGCTGGAATTACAGACATGAGACACTGCACTCAGTCTAATGATATTTTTTAACATTAATTTTGCATCCTGTTACATCACTGAATTCTCTTATTATTTAAATTTGTTTTAACTTTGATTCCCTGAAGTTTTCAAGTATGTTATCAGAGCATTTGTAAATAGAGATAAATTTCATTATTCTTTATCCATTCAGATGTCTTTTTTTTTTTTTTGAGACAAAATCTCGCTCTGTTGCTCAGGCTGCAGTGCAGTGCAGCAGTGCTCACTGCAACCTCCACCTTCCAGGTTCAAGTGATTCTCATGCCTCCACCTCCTGAGTAGCTGGGACCACAGGCATGCACCACTACACCTGGCTAATTTTTTGTCTTTTTAGTAGAAGGATTTTGCTATGTTGGCCAGATTGGTCTCGAACTCCTGGCCTCAAGTGATCTGCCCACCTTGGCCTCCCAAAGTGCTGGGATTACAGGCGTGAGCCACCACACCAGGCCAGATGTTTTTTCTTGTCTAAGTGCATTGGCTGATAACTCTAGTATAAAATGAACAGTTGCAGAGATAGTGGACATCCTTATCTTTTTCCTGATTTTAATGATAATGCCTCTAGTGCTTTTTTATTAAATAAGACATTGGTATTAGTACTAAGTATATCTATTTTATTAATATAGTATTAATCATATTATAATTATAATGTTGTACTGATGCTATATTTATTTATTTATCTAGGAAAAAAAATTCTGAGACAAGGTCTGACTCCCATCACCCAGGCTGAAGTGCAGTGGTGCAATCATGGCTCACTTCAGCCTCAACTTTCTGGATTCAGGTGATTTTCCCACTTAAGCCTCTACAGCAGCTGGAACTACAGGTGAACACCACTACACCTGGCTAATTTTTCCATATTTTTAGTAGAGATGGGGTTTCACCGTGTTGTCCAGGCTGGTCTTGAACTCCTGGGCCCAAGTAATCCTCCCACCTCAGCCACTCAGAGTGCTGGGATTACAGGTGTGAGCCACCGTGCCCGGTTGATACTATATTTATTAATCCTGAAAGGGAAAGTATTCTAGTATATTACTAGTTAACAGTATTAAACAAATGTTAATTTACTGTTGTTGATATTGTACCAAAGTTATATAAGATCTCACCACTGGGAGAAGTTGGATGAAGAGTTCATGGGACTTTATGTATTATTTTTGCAATCCCCTGTGATTCTATAATTTTATAGATAATATTCCAAATTTAAAAGTTTTTTAAATAATAAATATTATCTGTATGCTATTAATTCTAAAATTTGCATCTTAATTTTAAACCTGTCTTCTGAGTACTGAACTTTGTTTCCAGTTCTTATATGACATTTCCACTTGAATACTTACTCAAAGATACCTAAAACTTAACATGCCTGAAATATAGCTCTTAATTTTCCTCATAAATCAGTTCCCTCTCAGTCTTTCCCAATAAAAGCTACCTAGTTACTTAAACCAGTAATCCAGTAGAAGTAGACTGTCCCTCTTCCCTCATCCCAGACTCACATCATCAGAAAATCCTACTAATTCTATTTACAAATATATCTCCACTCTTTAGCTCCACTGGCCTCCCATCATCTCTCAACTTCAGCTATTGTAACAACTTCCTCTGATTCTACTCCATGATCAACCCTTCTCAACTAGAACCATGGCATTCTGTATCTCAGCCCTTTGTTAGTTTCCTTCATAGCACTTCTTGTCACCTGCAAATATTTTACTTATATGTCTGTTTCGTTCATTTGTTTGGTCTGTCTTCCACATGAGAATATAAGCTCCATGAGGACAGGCACCATTATACCTCCAGTGTACAGTAAGCACAATAACTGAAACAATGTCAACACATAATAAATACACATTGGATAGATGAAGAACTATATTTTAATTGTCTATGAAATATGTCAGAGTTGATTTTCTGCCGATGGGCCACCCTAGTGTATAGGGAAACCTTGCCCATTCCAAACACAATTCTTGCTATTCCAATTGTTGTTCTTCCCTTCTACTTGCTCTGCCTTTTTTTTAAGAATTCAGAGGTTGGAGTTCCATGTTCTATCTTACATATACATGCTGTAACTTTCCTATTATTCCATTTATCTTCTTGTATAATCAGTATATTTCTCTAGCTTTTTTCTTGTATATTTCAGAATTTTATCAAATATATTTTGCTAGCTTATTTCTTCTCCCTCTAATCTTAGTATGTTATTACTAACATATTTTTACATACTGCATGTAAACTACATTACATGCAGTTTCAACACCCTATATTCATTTCCTCACTTAAGCTTCACAACAACCCTATGAAGTATGTATGCATTTTCATCTCCGTTTCACGGACAAGGAGACAGAGGTATAATCAAGTAAAATAACTTGCCTAAAGACAAAGACTAGGATTCAAATCCTAGCCGATTTCAGTGACCATAACCACAAGTTTATACTGTTTCCCTTACTTTGTTTCCTTTTTTTTTTTTTTTTAATTTCCTAGAAGAGAAGATAGCTGCTAGTTTCTTCATTAAACAGCTTCCTTTAAAGAAGAGAAAGCTGGATGTTAAAGAAGGAAGGTAGCTTTTCTTAGCAGTGGTAGGTAGAAGAATAAGGATTCAAACCAGAGCTGCCTAAATATGAGACCAATACATTATTTCCTCAAGGATTCTTAATCAGAGGCTCAGAAGTTCCACAGAAGAACTTCAGAGGTCCATGGAATGCTTTAGAATTATAAGCAAAATTTTGTGTCTATATACCTAAGTCCATTTTTCTGAAGAAATGGTCTATAGATTCTCAAAGAGGTCTTTGACTCACTAAAAGGTGAAGAACCACTGCTATACTGACTGCCTAAGAAAATGAAACATGAGACCTAATACTTCCTAAAATAAATGTTAAATCACATTATACAATATACAAAATAGAAATTTCTTAAAATTATATTTTCATTCTTACTAACAAAAAGAAACCAATACGCTCCAACTGTTTAGAAAACATTTTGTAAAAGAACCATTTTAACCCTAATCTTTTCTAGTATGTTTATATACTTTAAACACTAATAAATTATTTCATTCAAAATGTGTCTTACATTCTTCAGGCTGAACAGATGAATAACTCCCAAGATTTAATAACTGACTGGTAAATGTTGATTGTAGTACTGTCTCACCAACCCACTGGTCCTCATGAATAACAACATCTAGAGAGAGGAAAAACATTCTGATCATGCCATAAATTCCTTCACAATGTGGTTACTTTACCAATCATAGCAAAATATTATGCATACACAACTCCCATATACCAGGCAACTAGAGATCAAATTGGTTAAATTACCTACCTAAATGCACAAAATGACAAAACAGCAAATCTAAAATCTAAATCTAGGTAAAATAACAAAATTGCTTCCATATATTCAAATGATATCAGTATGGAAGTCCAGCGTTCTATAAAAAAAGGTTTAATCATTTTTGTTTACATAAGGCAAATATTATCATATATATTTATGATATATTAACATATATATTTACATATATATTTATGATATATTAAAAACAATTTTTTTAGGATCAGAAAGCAAAGTAATGTTTCCAAAGCAGTAGTGCCTAGGAGGGTTAATATAAATATATATTAACATATATATTTATGATATATTAAAAACAATTTTTTTAGGACCAGAAAGCAGAGCAATGTTTCCAAAGCAGTAGTGCCTAGGAGGGTAATAATATTCAGTATGCATTGGTTCCCTTCTACTACAAATATATCTGGATAAAATATAAGGCATCTTAACACACTTGATTATTTTTCCCTAAATAGCAAGATAATTATCTTCTACAGAAGTTAAAAGTGAAAGACTTTGGAGGTAGGGAACATTTTCCAACTGGAAAGAGAGAGCTGTGTATCTAAGACAGAACAGAATCATGTACAACTAAACATACCAACAGGTAGAAACAATTGTAGGTAGAGCAAAACTTGTGAGTTGTAAAGAGAAAGAGGGGAAGGGAGCTACCTCCAAGGCAGGATATAATCAGTATACAATGTCAGAGCATAAACATGAATTAACAATAGCGAAATAACTTAAGAGATAATGGGAAAGAAAACCAAGGATGCATAAATTCCAAATGACTACTTCCAGATTTAGATTCCAGACCCTTTCCTCAACTTTTAGGCCTTTTATCTACAACTGTCTCATGGAAATTCCCACCTGGATATTCTACTGGCTCCTCAAACTCAGCAATGTCCAAACCTGCTTTTCCTTTCATAATGCCCATCTCATCTGTTGATACTATGCTGCTAATCAAGTAAACTAAAATCTGAAGTCCTCTTTCCTCTCCCTTCCCACTCTTTTCCACCAGCCCCAACCTGCTCCTCTGCCTCTTAAATGTGCCCATCCCCTGCCACTACTACTGTTTTACATCACACATTCCTTTCCCTCCCAACAGGCGCTTGTCTCCCCCCGCAACCTATGTCCTACAATGCTAATGAGTGATTTATCAGAGCATTAATGAGTTCCGGTGACTTGCTAAAAAACAGTGGCTCCCCACTGCCTACCCAGGAAGAGCTAGTACAGCATACAAGACTTTTCATGATCCAACATTCAGGATGCATGCTCTTCAGAAAAAAGGAACAGATGAGAAATTTCAAGGAGAGCGTTCTGAAAGCGAGGACTGTGCAGCCTATGTTGGATGAGTGACACGTTCATCACTAGGGGTACATGAAGCGGATGGGTAGGCTGCCCTGGCCTCCCGGCTCCCTCCTGCTGTCTCACTGACATGCCCCAGCTTCTAGTTCTTTTTCTGTTTGTCCTTTAAATGTTCTTTTTTCCCAATGTTAACCAGCCCCTCTCCTTGTCTTCTTCTAATTCTTCTAATTAACTAGTCTTCCTTAGATAATCCTTATTTTTGGCATCTCTTCATTCTATTGCTAAAAGTGTAATAGCAAACTGTCTACTGTGTTGGTAAATTCAACAAGATCTGGAATACATCTGTTACTTAGAATTTTTCAGTTTGGGCCAGGCACGGTGGCTCACGCCTGTAATCCTAGCACTTTGGGAGGCTGAGGTCCATGGATCACAACGTCAGGAGTTCAAGACCAGTCTATCCAACTTGGTGAAACCCCGTCTCTACTAAAAATACAAAAATTAGCCAGGGGTGTGGTGGTGGGTGCCTGTAGTACCAACTACTTGGGTGGCTGAGGTAGGAGAATTTCTTGAACCCGAGAAAGAGGTTGCAGTGAGCCAAGATGGCACCACTGCACTCCAGCCTGGGCGACAGAGTGAGACTGTCTCAAGAAAAAAACAAAATCCCAAAAAAACAATTTTTCTGTTTGGGGGCATGTATCAATAGTAGTATGAACTATCCAAGCTATCCAAAGTAAGTTCACTGCTTCATTAGGACAATTGAAAAGTGTAGTTTTTCCCCCCCACCCCACATTTCCATCTGTTTCACACAAAAGAAACTTATTCAGAAATCAGTAAACTAGATTGTTTTTCTTTTCTTTTAATTATACTTTAAGATCTGGGGTACATGTGCAGATCTTGCAGGATTGGTACACAGGTATACACATGCTGTGGTGGTTTGCTGCCTCCATCCCCCCCATCACCTACATTAGGTATTTCTCCTAATGTTATCCCTCCCCAATCTCCCCACACCCTGCTATACCTCCCCTGGCCCCCATCCCCCAACAGACATGTGTGATGTTCCCTTCCCTGTGTCCATGTATTCTCACTGTTCAATACCCACTTATGAATGAGAGCATGCAGTGTTTGGTTTTCTGTTCTTGGGTCAGTTTGTTGAGAATGATGGTTTCCAGATTCATCCATGTCCCTGCAAAGGACATGAACTCATCCTTTTTTATGGCTACATAGTATTCCATGGTGTATACGTGCCACATTTTCTTTGTCCAGTCTATCTTTGATGGGCTTTTGGGTTGGTTCCAAGTCTTTGCTATTGTAAACAGTGCCACAATGAACATACATGTGCATGTGTCTCTACAATAGATCGACTTATAACCCTTTGGGTATATAATCCCAGTAATGGGATTGCTGGGTCAAATGGAATTTCTATTTCTAGGTCCTTGAGGAATCGCCACACTGTCTTCCACAATGGTTGAACTAATTTATACTCCCATCAACAGTGTAAAAGTGTTTCTATTTCCTCCACATCCTCTCCAGCATATTGTTTCCAGATTTTTTAATGATCGCCATTCTAACTGGTGTGAGATGGTATCTCAATGTAGTTTTGATTTGCATTTTTCTAGTGACCAGTGATAATAAGCATTTTTTCATATGTTTGTTGGCCACATAAATTAAGAAAAAAAAATCTGATTTTTACAAAAGATGTTCATAGAAATCAACTAAATGTCTTATAATAGGAAATTGGTTAAGTAAATTTCATGAAAGCCACCTGACAGAATGTTACCTAGTTGTTAAAAATTGTAGAGATATTAGGAAAAAATACAGAGGTTGCAGAGTTGAGTTTCCATCTACCTCGGAAAAAGGAAAAGGCCCCTGAGAGGTCCCTGGTAACAGTAATTGCCTCGGTAAAAATGACCGTGGTCCAGGATCCAGCCCTCTTTTACAGTCTGGTAAACCTAATTTTGTCAACACATCAAAACTAGATTTCAGCTTTGCAGCATAAGCTCAAACTAAATCAGTTGAGACAAATTAAAGAAAAAAAAGACATTTTTTTCATTTACAATGAAGCATTAATTGCCCAAAACAAACAAAGAAAAAAGAATATTTCAGCCTGTTCTCACGCTGTGGGCAGTTCTACAACCAGAAAGCCAAATCACAAGCAAAGAGGTATTCAGCAAGCACTGTATCAGAACAGAGGGAGTCAGGTGAATTGAACCTCCAATAATATAATCACATATAAATAATAATAGCTAATACTGCCAGTGGGATGCAAATATGCTAAGCCTGTTCATTACAATCTTGTGTTTACCTCTTTATAAAAGATTGTACTTGACAATCCTACAGGAACACAAAGGAACATTAGCTAAAGTTCTCATTCCTCTAAGAAACTATTTGGTAGGACTACCAATATTGCTTTGAAGTTTTCTTTTTCTAAGCTTCTAAGACTAATTTATACCTCATCTCTATCACATTCTTTCTTTAGATATTTTATTAAGCTTACTCAACTTTCTTCTTGCTCTAATACACTGTGTGTCAATTTTAAATCAACAAAGGACATGTAATACAATGTTAGATTTCTTATCTTAGGTGAAAACATATTCTGGTCAGACATGGTGGTTCACACCTGTAATCCCAGCAAGCACTTTGGGAGGCCGAGGCAGGCGGATCACCTGACATCAGGAATTCGAGACCAGCCTGGCCAAGATGGTGAAACCCTGTCTCTACTAAAAATACAAAAATTAGCCAGGTGTGGCAGCGTGCGCCTGTAATCCCAGCTACTCAGGAGGCTGAGGTTGTAGTGAGCTGAGACTGTGCCACTGAACTCCAGCCTAGTCAACAGAGCAAGGTTCTGTTTCAAAAAAAAAAAAAAAAAATTAAATTAAATTTTCTCTCTGAGTACAGTGGCATGTGTGCCTGTAGTCCTGGCTACCTGGAAGACTGAGGCAGGAGGCTCTCTTGAACCCAGGAGTTCAGAGCTGTAGCTGATCAGGTGTCTGCACCAAGCTTGGCACCAATATAATGACCTCCTGGGAGTGAAGGACCACAGGTTCCCTAAGGAGGAGGGAACTGGCCCAGGTTGGAAACAGGGCATGTCAAAAATAACATGCTAGGATGGGCGTGGTGGCTCATGCCTGTAATCCCAGCACTTTGGGAGACTAAGGCAGGAGGATCACTTGAGCCCAGGAGCTGGAAAGCAGCCTGGGTAATGCAGTGAGACTCTGTCTCTATTTTAAAAAATAATAAAAATAACAATTAAAAAGTTCTTACGCTGATCAGTAGTGGGATTGTGCCTGTAAACAGCTACTGCACTTGCAACATAATAAGACTGTCTCTTAAAAATAAATTAAAAATTTAAAAAACAAAATGTTGTTTATGATTACAACTATATAGTAAAAGTATGGATTTTGGAGTTCAGGAGAAACCATAGCTTTGCCACTCCTTGGATGTATAACATTGGGCAAGTTACTTTACTTCTCTGGGCTTCAGCTTCCTCAAGTGAAAAATGGGGATAAAAATCAGTACCTTCCTGATATACTTTTTGCAATGAGATATGCATGTAAAGTCTAAAACATGGTCTGACACAAAGTACGCTCCCAATAAATATGAGCTTATATGTGTGATATATATATACATGCACACACATTTTTAAGAACAACAGAGAAAATAACTGGAAGGTAAGTTGGTATAATACCAGTTTTTTTCTTTCTATATTTCCAAGTGTAATTAATATAATTTTAATAGAATAAAGCAAAAGAAATCAGTAACTGTTCCCTCGGTAAGAACATATGTACACAGCATTATTAGATATTAGGTAAAGAAGCAGAAAGGTCTAGTTCTGTTGCTTGGGCTGGAATGCAGTGGCCCAATCAAAGCTCACTGCAGTCTCAACCTCCTGGGCTCAAGCAATCCTCCCATGTCAGCCTCCTTTGTAGCTGGGACTACAGGCACATACAACCTATTTTATTTTTATAGAGACGTGGTCTCACTATGTTGCCAAGGCTGGTCTCAAATTCCTGGCCTCAAGCAATCCTCCTGCCTCAGCTTCCCAAAGTGCTGGGATGACAGATGTGAGCCACTGCACCTGACTAGGGAAGGCTTATTAAAGGAGGGGATAAGTAGAAAGAAGGGGCAGAACTCAGTAGGATAGAACAGAGGTGCAGGAGTGGTAACAGGCAAGAGAGTGGACAATGGGCAGGAGACCAATGCAGACGCAATAAAGGGATCAATCCTGCTCAGCTCAGAAGAGGCAAATGACTAAAGAAAGAGTCTTCAAGACCAAAAGTCGGAGAAAAGCAAAAACAAACAAAACTTAGCTTTATAAAGTAAGCTAACACTATACCATAATGACCTCACCTGTAAGTAAAATTATATCTCCGAGAAACACTGTAAATGCCCAAAATGCTGCAGTCCTCCACAGAAAAACCTTCTTCTTAGTTTCCGATTGATCAATTACTGTAACTGTTGCTAAGGGCACTTTAGAGCCAGAATTTGGTCCAACTTTTATGTTTATTTCCTTCACATGACATGGAAATAGCACCATGACTAAACAATTATACTTCTGTCTTTTAGAATCACAGTTTTTTATTAATGATGTTTTTTTAATACCCTTAAATTCAGACACATTCCTCTGATCCACTGCTACAGCAGAGTCTCCTGCATTAGAAATCAACTTCATTTTCTTAGCTCTAGATAGAGTTTCAGATTGTCCCGTTTTATCTTCAGAGGTCCAGCTTCTTTTCACAGCACTTTTGTGGAAGGTATTTAGCTGGGAACACAGTATTCCTGAGCTACACAACTCAATACGTATCTCATTTGGTGGCAATTCATCTTCAGAACTGAAAAGTTCTTGAGATCCTGCATTTTCTTCAATACCTTTATCAGAGTTTATGTGAATATGGCTATTTTCTGTTTCAGGACAAACAGGACTAAAAAGTTTAAGGGAATATGCTTGGTTTTGTCCACTTTCATATGCTTCTGTAAAATCATCAAGCTGAATCAAATTCTCTTCAGGTATTCTTATTTCCCCATTATTTGCCTTTGGTTCAGTCTCCACGTTTGCATTCCCTTTATTTATAGGACTCCGCTCTTTGTCTTTCTTTTGAACTAAAAAAGCAACCTGGCTGGAGGTCATTATACTGAGAAATTCAGTATCAGTTGATATTTTAAGGTCTGAGACCTTCCTAACTGCTCCGTCAGACCCTGGCTTATCTACTGCATTAAAGGAAAATAATTCCAAACATTGGTTTTGTATTTCTTGATGTTCTGTCAGCACAAACTCTCTTTGTGCCACTTCGGGTCCTACGTTAATTTGTTCAGTACTACAAACCAAATCCATCCTAGCTGCACACTTATGGTCTAACTGAAAGAAATTCGTTTGAAAGTTCTGACCATATATATCTGATTGATGTTTACACTGTTCATCTATAATTTTATTTTCACTGAGAAGTTTTTGATACTTTTCTTCTTCAGTTAAATACGAGACTCTGCCTTTAGATCCACATATTTGCATATTAGAGCTAGTTACATCACTCAGCCTGGAGGAGTGAATCTTCTGGGATTCTACATTCTGTGTTTCAAAAACAGAATGTACAAAATCATCTTTCACATGAACATGTCTATTCGTACAGTTTGCTAAAAAATGACCACTAAGAAGATCTGGAGAATCAATAGATTCTGGGACTTCATAGTTTTCAAGATTTTTGTGCTTATGTTTTTCATCCTTCAGATAAAAAGAATGTTGATTGTATAAAAGCTGAATTTTTTTCCAGGGATCAGCAACAGACATTAAAGAAGCTGTGTCTTGTGATACTGTCATTTTCAGTGGACCAACTGGAGCACCCCAAAAAATGTGGACTTGAGATCCTCCACTCATGATTTCTGATAAAAATGAAAAATCCAAAATTAATATATTGTCAGTATATTTTTGCATATTAACTTAATAATGTACCAAAAGAAAATGTGATAACTGAGTCAAAAACATAATTAACATAGGTGATTATTTTGATACATTTAATTATATAAAATTCATAAATACACAAGAAATTATTAAGGAGAAATCAAAATATTTACAAAAATTATTCACCTAAAGACTCTCTTTAAGGGAAATAAAACTAAGTACACTCATATCAAACAAGTAAATAGATTTTTAGTATGTTTATTTCATTTGAGATGGAGTCTTGCTCTGTTGCCCAGGCTAGAGTGCAATGTTGTGATCTAGACAGACTGCAACCTCCGCTCCCTGGGTTCAAGCAATTCTCCCACTTTAGCCTCCTGATTAGGTGAGATTACAGTCTATGCCACCATACTCGCCTAATTTTTGTACTTTATATAGAGATGGGATTTCACCATGTTGGCTAGGCTGGTCTCAAACTCCTGACCTCAAGTGATCCCCCGCCTCCACCTCTCAAAGTGCTATGATTACAGGTGTGAGTCACCATGCAGGTCTGTTTATTTCTTATGTTGTAAAAACTTGCCCCATTTAAATAATAAGTTAATAAAGAATGAGAAAAGATGCATTTGTTTAACTATATTACAGTCACTTTTAAATTACTCATTTATGGGCAGGGCATGGTAGCTCAACGCCTGTAATCCCAGCAATTTGAGAGGCTGAGGCAGTGGATCACTTGAGGCCAGGAGTTTGAGACCAGCCTGGCCAACGTGACAAAACCCCACCTCTACTAAAAATACAAAAATTAGTCACGTGTGGTGGCCCATGCGTATAGTCATAGTTACTCGGAAGTATGAGGCAGGAGAATCACTTCAACCCCAGGAGGAAGAGGTTGCAGTGAGCCAAGATCATACCACTGCACTCCAGCCTGGGAGACAGAGCAAGACTCCATCTCAAAAAAAAGAAAAAAAAGTACTCATTTTTGGTCAGGCATGGTGGCTCATGCCTATGATCCCAGCACTCTGGGAGGCCATGGTGGGAGTATCACTTGAGACCAGGGGTTCAAGGCCAGCCTGGACAACATAGTAAGACCCCGTCTCTACAAAAAAATTTAAAAACTAAAAGCCTTCTTAAAATTAGCTGGGCATAGTGGTGGAACACCTGTAGTCCCAGCTACTAGGGAGACTGAGGTAAGAGGATTGCCTGAGCCTGGGAGGCGGACATTGCAGTAAGCCATGATCACACCACCGCACTCCAGTATGAGCGACAGAGTGAGACCCTCTTTATTTATTATTATTATTTTTGAGACAGAGTTTTGCTCTTGTTGCCCAGTCTGTAGTGCAATGGCGCAGTCTCAGTTCACTGCAACCTCTGCCTCCCAGGTTCAAGCAATTCTCCTGCCTCAGCCTCCCAAGTTGCTGGGATTACAGGCACCCACCACCACAGCCAGCTAGTTTTTGTTTTTCAGTAGAGATGGGGTTTCACCATGTTGCCCAGGCTGGTCTCGAACTCCTGACCTCAAGTGATCCTCCTGCCTCAGCCTCCCAAACTGTTGGGATTACAAGCATGAGCCACTGTGCCTGGTGAGACCCTCGCTTTAAAAAAATGATTAAGAATCACTATAATTGCTATAACTACATATTCCAATCTCATTTAGTCCTCAAAGACAGAATAACCTTCATAAGAAATATAACTGATATATTAGATGTTTTATTGCTTGTCATTATTAGATTTACCACTAGGGGTCCCAAATAGCACAGCAAAAGCCTTCAAGTTCAAAATACATTAATATATCAAACCCAAGTGGAAGGAGAATATATTATCTTGAAATGTTGGTTGCAGTCAGCGCAGTGACTAACACCTGTAATCCCAGCACTTTGGGAGGCCCAGGTAAGCAGATCACCTGAGGTCAGGAGTTCGAGACCAGCCTGGCCAACATAGCAAAACCCCATCTCTACTAAAAATACAAAAATTAGTAGGGCGTGGTGGCACGAGCCTGTAGTCCCAGCAACTAGGGAAGCTTAGGCAGAAGAATCACTTGAACCCAGGAGGTTGCAGTGAGCCGAGATCATGCCACTGCACTCCAGCCTGGGTGACAGAGTGAGACTGTCTCAAAAAGAAAGAAAGAAAGAAAGAAATGTTGGTGGGAATACTTAGATATATGTAAATCAAATGCATAACATTACCATGATCATGAACTCTCTTCCATCAAATCTTTGGCATCTCTAATGGTTTCTTCCCTTTAGCTTCAAATCTTTATTTGATTTTATTTTTTGAGTCAGGGTCTTGCTCTGTCACCCAGGCTGAAGTGCAGTGGTGCAATCATGGCTCATTGTAGCCTCAAGATACTGGGCTCAAGCTTTCATCCAGCCACAGCCTCCCAAATAACTGGGATTACAGGCACATAACTGTCATACTCAGCTACAAATCTTTAAAAATAAAACTAAACAACCCCCACAAACTTGTTTGTTGTTTCTTGCATCTCATTTCTCATTTATCCTTCAACCACTTCTACTCCAACCATTTTGCTGCAAAAGTTTTCACTTTGGAAACCAATGACCTTCTAAAAGCCAAATCCAAAGGTCAGTTTTCAATACTTTTACTACCATTAGAAACTGTTTATCAATCCCTCTTTCCTGAAACATTCTGCTTTTTTGACTTTGTGAGATCACCATATTGGAATTATTTTGTATTTAAGAGTACTGGATTATTCCTTCGATCACTCACATAACAAACACTCAACACTAGGTCCTGGGCATTATGCTACGCCCTGGGAATTCAAAACAATAACAAAGAGATTTGAGGAGCTTATATTCTGATAGGAAAAACAAACTGACAATTATAAAAAGTGACAGAAGGCCAGGAGCCTGGGCTCATGCCTGTAATCACAGGATTTTGGGAGGCTGAGGTAGGTGGATCACCTGGGGTCAGGAGTTCGAGACCAGCCTAGGCAACATGGTGAAACCCCATCTCTACTAAAAATACAAAACTTAGCCAGGTGTGGTGGCGGGTGCCTGTAATCCCAGCTACTCAGGAGGCTGAAGCACAAGAATCACTTAAACCCAGGAGTCAGAGGTTGCAGTGAGCTGAGATCACACCACTGCACTTCAGCCTAGGTGACTCTGTCTCAAAAACAAGAAGTGATAGGAGCTACCACAGGATTAAAAGGAGGGGACAGCATCTCTAGAAGAGAGAAGCCTGGGACAACTCAACCAATGTAGAACTGCCCATTATCTGCATTTTTCGGAGGCTCTTAGGACTACAGTTAATCACAAAATTTTGGGACTGAATTTTACTAATATTCAGAAAAAAAAGTCACATAATAAAGCCCCTGAGTCATCTCCTACCTCAAAACAGGGCCCAGGAAAGTTACCCTGATTGCCTTACCCAAGGGACAGGCCTACTATGGGTAATCTCCAAAATATTTCAAAAGCATATATGACATTCACTGCTTCTGTTTCCTCACTTAATATTTTCTCCTAAATGTCCTGCAACCTGACTTTTACTTCCTATCTCTGATAAGACAATAATGAAGTCCAAATTGCCAAATAAGAACTCACAGAACTTCACCATAGCAATTGTGAAACTCTCTCCTTAGTTTCTAGAACATTACTCTTTCCTAACTAGTTCTACCTCTACAATTTTTCTCTCTCTCTTCCTCCTTGAGCCACCACCTCTTTCCATTCCACACATTCTAGAGAATGTCAGCCAACCCCATTTATTTAACTACCACATATCCAACTGTGCTTTACAAATCTATACTGAGCCAATCTCTCTCCCAAACTTCAGACCTATATTTCTAGCATTACTATATTTGACAGGATCACAGTAGAATCAAAGGTGAGATTCAAAGCCCTACTTGCCTTCTAGGCAGGGGAAGATGGTAGAGCATAAAGGGGTGACACAAAACAGTCCTGAGAGTTCAGAGGATCTCCCACGGCAAGAAATATCTGAGATGAATGCGAGTTCCATAAAGCACAGGTCATTATATATCACTGTTATTTCAGTGTGCCTTCACGTATTTGTCTAAATCAGGGGTGTCTAACTTTTGGCTTCCGTGGGCCACACTGGAAGAATTGTCTTGGGCCACACGTAAAATACAGTTAACACTAACGATAGCTAATAAGCTAAAGAGAAAAATCACAGGCTGGGTGTGGTGGCTCATGCTTGTAATCCCAGCACTTTGGGAGGCCAAGGTGGCTGGATCACTTGAGATTAGGAGTTTGAGACCAGCCAAGTCAACATGGTAAAACCCCGTTTCTACTAAAAATACAAAAATTAGCTGGGTGTGGTGGCATGCACCTGTAATCCCAGCTACTCCAGAGGCTGAGGCAGGAGAATCACTTGAACATAGGAGGCAGAGGTTGCAGTGAGCCAAGACTGGACCACTGCACTCCAGCCTGGACAACAGAGCGAGACTCTGTCTCAAAAAAAAAAAAAAATCTCAAAACACTTATAATGTTTTAAGAAAGTTTACGAACTCATGTTGGGTTGTATTCAAAGCCATCCTGGGCCACATGCAGTCCCACAGATTGTGGGTTAAACAGGTTTGGTCTAAACAAATATCCCTGTAAGTGTGGAACTATTACCTCATTTCCCCACAGCCCCCCCGAAAAAAAAAATTGACTAGAAATTTGCCCTATTAATTCAAAAAATAGTAAATTGTTAAAAAGTGTTAAGGCTGGGCGCAGTGGCTCATGCCTATAATCCCAGTACTTTGGGAGGCCAAGGTCAGTGGATCACCTGAGGTCAGGAATTTGAGATCAGCCTGGCTAACATGGTGGAACCCCTTCGCTACTAAAAATACAAAATTACCCAGGCATGGTGGCGCGTGCCTCTAATCCCAGCTACTTGGGAGGCTGAGGCAGGGATCACTTGAACCCAGAAGGCAGAGGTTGCTGTAAGCAGAGATTGTGCCATTGCACTCCAGCCTGTGCAACAAGAGTGAAACTCTGTCTCAAAAAAAATTTTTTAAGTGTTTACACCAAAGTCTACTGCTACTAAATACTCCAATTTATAGGAGTTGTGAGTATGTGAGTAGGAGGATAGAGAATGGTAGAGGTAAGAGGAAACAAAATATTTATGATAGCCAAATTATATAGACAGAAAAGTTATGGACAACTGATTAATTTCAATGATTCTAGGATATGTTTTAGGTGTACTCAGAGGGTTAAAGCTCATTAAGATACCAGATAAAACTTGCAAGTACATATCCATTACCGCAGTTAATAATTACACAATTTCTCAATCTGCAGAAGGCCGCTTCAGTCAGAAAGACCAATATAACCATACCCTTTATCTTTACAGTGGTCAGAGTCTGATGAATGGGTCAAAGATTTATAAAACAGGATGAACTGTATCAGCAGGTTTTGTCTTTGCAGAATGCTGCAACTAAAAAAAAATGCTTATTACAAAACATGTATCATTAAAAGAGAGTGCCTTTTCCCTCTTATTCCCAGGGAGTGAAAAAACTCCATGTATAATACCTTTTCCTATCTATTTTACCAAAAACACCAAGAAATCATAAATTTGCTCAATAGCATCAAATGACAAAATAAAGAAGCCACATCGGATTGTAATTAAAAACAAGGGATTTGGAACAAGAGCGATGTGGGTTCAAATCCCTACTCTGCAACTTACTCAAACTTGAAATTACTGAAGTTAAGTGATAGTTACATAGGGTTCATTATGCTATTCTTTGCTGTGGTTAAAAAAATCATTCTTTTATTCTTTTATCTGATTGAACCAAATTCAATTTGCTATGCTAGTTCATTTGTACTAACAAACAACACTGAGTACTAACAACCCACGTACTGTGTATATTCGTGCGGAACACTTTCAAGAATTACTAAATGCTAGTATCTAAATTTACTATTTAAAATGATAGAAAATGTCCACATTTTATGTGACTAATGAAAGGATATAAGATCTATTTTCTGCCCTCCCTCAGGAAGAAAAGCAATTGAAGCTTAAAGCTATCACTCATTTAGTATCTAAAGTAATAGCCACTAAAGCCAACCTGTGAGCAGACAACTGCCTTCTTGACTCTCTTTGCATAATCTTTCATTTCCTTTGCAATCGTCTTTGGTATTCAAGTGAGACATCTGTAATCACAGTCTCATCAACACCTGAGATGCATCAATTTCGTGCAGTGCAGATGAGCCTCTCTTATTCTTGCTTGCAATACAAAAGGAATTTCTCCCTCTCGCTCCGTTCCAGGGCATTTGCCTTCTTCCAATAAAGTCCAAGCACTCAAAGAGAAAGTGAACTTTAGCTCATTTCCTGGCCTTACAAATAGGGTGAACATGCCTTCTGATTTGCCCAGAACGGTCCTAGTTTAAGCATGCATTTCTGGTGTCCTGTTTAGTCAGTATCTCTTTTCATTCTCAAAAGTGTCTCAGTTTGGAGATAGACTATATGGTATTCCTAGTTAAGAACCATATAAACACATGAATAAATATTCTATTAATATAGAACGTACCTTCTAATACATTTTATCTAAAATATTATGATAACAGGACTAACAGGTAAAAGGAAATGTTGCTCAGTTTCCCTGTTAAAACATTTAAATAACAATTAAATACTAATTGAAATAAGGTTGAATTGTGTCTAAAAATTATGATATGCATTTGAGAATCTCAAGACAGATAAGACTCAAAGATGGTAAGACAGAGAACTCATGTTTGGCAACTAAGGGGGAACAAAAGAGGATCATGGCTGCCAGGTCTGTGTAATGACGCTGTGAGATGACGGGATAAGAGTTTTTTGGATACAGCATTACTAGAAAACGTCTCAGCCCAGATGTCATTTGTTCAGTGTCACACCTAAAGTTGAAGGAGAAATCCTCAGATTCCTAAAAATACCACACTTCACCTTCCCACCCCCACCATGCAACATCAAAAGCCCTGAATTTGGCCACTCACAGTGGCTCAAGCTTATAATAACAGTACTTTGGAAGGCTGAGGCAGGTGGGTTTCTTCAGCTCAGTAGTTCCAAACCAGTCTAGGCAACACGATGAGATCATGTCGCTACAAAAAATACAAAAAATTAGCTAGGTAGGGTGGCACGTGCCTGTAGTCCCAGCTACACAAGAGGCTGAAGTGAAAGGATCACCTCAGCTCAGCAAGTCAAGGCTACAGTGAGCCGTGACTGTGTCACTGTACTCCAACCTGGATGACAGAGTGAGACACTGTCTCTAAAAAAAAAAAAGTAAGAATAAAAAGGACTGAACTTTAAAACAAGTAATCAGGAAATCACAGGTGGGTGCCAGGGGTATGCCTGCCAACCCCTGTGCTTGCTTTCATCTTTACCCACTCCCCACAAAAGATGAAAAATGAAACAAACACAATCAAGAAAATAAAAAAGCTTTGCTACTTATGCCTTGACATTCCCTTGTAAAAAGTCATACTCAGCAAATAACAACTCCACTATCCCCATTCCCCAGGCCAAAAACCTTGGCATCAAGGTTTTCTTTTCCCCATGCTCTATTTCCAATTTGTCATCACGTTTAACATTCATTCAGGGTTTGACCAGTTTTCTCCACCTCCGCCTGCTACTGCCTGGCTCAAACCACCATCCTTCTTCCACCACCATCCCCCGAGAACACCGAGTTTACAAAAGGAACTTGCCAGGTCAGGAAGACTGAAGGTAGTGGAGGGAGGACTAGAACGTGGGAAATCAAACAGCAGAACAGAAGTTCTTTTAACTACCACACTGACTCTCTGGTGTTTTGCCTTTGCACAATGTGGAGCTAGAAACCAAGTTAGAACACTGCCATCGAGTCATACGACATATGCTCCTAAAGCACTGACTTATCTAAAGAGGTATGAAAAGAATAAAACTTCGGTGTAAAGGAGCTTCCTTATCAAAGAATTCCTATGAGAAGGTTCACTATAACTCAATGATAGGGTAAATAACTGGCTGTTAACAAGACTTCTCTCCTTTTAAAAATTTATTTTTTATTCAGCTTATAAGTACAAGAGAATTTTTTAAAAGTTCATTTTTAAACTGACGCATTTGTACATATTTATGGGGTATAATTTGATGTTTTGATACGTATCCATGTTACATAATGATCCAATCAGAGCAGTTAGTGTAACCATCACCTCCTACATCTCTCATTTGTTTGTGGAAGAATATTCAAAGCCCCTCTTCCAGCATTTTGTAGTAACAATATTTACTCTTAACTATACTCACCCCACTATGTAACAGAACACCAGAATTGGCCAGGTGCAGTGGAGTCTTACTCCATCACCCAGGCTGGAGTACAGTGGCATGTTCTCAGCTCACTACAACCTCCACCTCCCAGGCTCAAGCAATTCTCATGCCTCAGCCTCCCAAGCTGTAATTACAGGTGCATGCCACCACGCCCAGCTATTTTGTATTTTTAGTAAAGACAGGGTTTCCCCATGTTGGGCAGGCTGGTCTCAAACTCCTGACCTCAAGTGATCTGTCCTCCTTGGTCTCCCAAAGTGCTGGGATTACAGGTATGAACTATCACATCCGGCTTCCACCTTTTATCAATCATTTCTCTACTAGTCATTACAATACTTGTATTAACATCTTTGGCTGATAATTCAATCATCAGAATTATTTCTAATAATTCCACATTTCTAGGTGTCTTTCTATTGATTGATTTTTCTCCTGGTTATGGGTCATTTTCCTACTTTTTATTTGGATGCCTAGCAATCTTCTATTAATATATTATTAATGCTGAACATTTTATTTGCTAGGTGCTAGCTTTTACTGTATTCTTTTAAAGAATTTAGTTTTGGCACATAATTGAGTTACTTAGAATCAGCCTGGTCCTTTCAAAACTTGCCTTGAAGTTTAGGGTAGGTTTAGAAAGGCCTTTAGTCTATGGCTAATTTAACCCCACTATGAGAACTCTAGCCAATGTCCTATGTATGAAAGAGTCTCTCCACTATGCCTAAGAAACATAAACTATTCCCATCTTTGTGTGAGCTCCTGGAATTGTTCAGTGTTCTGATTTCCAGGATAACTTTCTCTAGCGTTGTGAACTTCCACACTTGGCATGTGCAGATGAGTGTCCAATCAAAGATCCTCTTACCTCTATAGATTTCTGCCCACAAATTCTAGTTGTCTTGATTTCCCCAAACTCTCCTGGGCTCTATTTGGATTCCCCTACTCTGTGCTACAATCTGGAAACTGCCTACAGAAACTCCTGTAGGATTCATATCAGTTATTTCTCTTCTCTCAAGGGATCACTATCCTGTGCTGCCTGTTGTCCAATGTCTGAAAACAGTTGTTTCATGTATTTTTGTCCTGTTTTCTAGCTGTTTACAGTAGAATGATTCTCATAGCAGTTAATCCCTCTTGGGCAGATGTATGACTTCATGGTATCCCTGTTTATGTTAGTTTTGGGTGCTTGTTCTAGACATTAAATACACATACTGAAGTTACTACAGTCTCCTTTCACAGAGTAAGAAATGTATGACAGTATAATTCCTTCTCCTCCTTTTTGTTCTCTCATGGTTGTATAATCACATATATGCTGTAAAACTCACATCTTGTTAACGTGTCTGTTTTAATGTTTTTGACAGTCCAGATCTTCTGGAAACAAATTCTTTCCCTTTTTGATATGCCCAAAAAGTCTTTATTTTGCCATTATTTTTGAAGGCTATACTGACAGGGGTATATCAAAAAGTCATACCAACTGAAAGAGCTCCCAGTGGCCAAAGCTAGAACAATTTGACCAATAAAATAAATAAAGCAATAATAAGATTTTAACCCAAGTCATAAAATATCCGTAAGTCCATACTAATATTTAAAAATTGAATGGATAAATGAGGAAGAAGGACAAATCTCCCATGCAGAAGAAATCTAAATAACTTGTGTAGACACTTTGCCCTTGAGGAGGGGTATCATTACTCTCCATACTTTAAGTGTAGGCTGCACATACATAACTTGCTTCCAAAGAATACAGTATGTAAATAGAGGGGGAAAAAGAGTAACTTTGTAGTAAAGAAACATACAAAACTCAACCAGATGATCAAGGTCAATGTCAACATTGACTAGTCATATTGACTGTATGCTCCCTTAACTTGATGTGATGAAAACGGTACTGCCAGGCCATAGAGGCACATGTCTGTAGTCCCAACTACCTGGGAGGCTGAAGTGGGAGGATTGCTTGAGCCCAGGAGTTCAAGACCACCCTAGGCAATACAGTGAGACTCTATCTCTATTTAAAAAAAAGAAGAAGAAGAAATTTAGGCAGGTGTAGTGGCATGCCTCTGTAGTCTCAGCTACTCAGGAGGCTGAGGAGAGAGGATTGCTTGAGCCCAGGAGTTCAAGGCTGCAGTGAGCTGTCATCATACCACTACATTCCAGCCTGGGTGACAGAGTGAGACACTGTCTCAAACACAAGGAAAGAAAATTGTACTTAACCTATACGTTGTTCATCTCAAAAATCCAAAATCCCACTCTGACAATAATAAAAATACCAAACAAGATTAACTCTGGCAAGTTAATCTTCCAAAACAGTATCTAAGGGTTTGGGGACCATTGAACCCTTCAACAAATATGTGAGTACTTATTCAGGATATAACAATGAATAAGATTAATGAAAATAATTCATGAAAAAAACTTAGAACACATCTGGTACCCAATAAGAGCTCAATAAAATACTGTAACAATTATTGTCTCAAATATTAGATAAGATTTCACATGCCCACTTAATGCAGAAATATAGTCATTTTGTTTTTTTTTTTATTTTTTGGACACCGGGTCTCGTCCTACTGCCCAGGCTGGAGTGTCATGCTACAATTTCAGCTCACTGCAGCCTTGATCTTGGCTCACTGAAGCCTATCCTCCCACCTCACACTCCTGAGTAGCTAGGACTACAAGCACGTACCACCAAGCCTGGCTAATTTTTTATTTTTTGTAGAGACGGGGTTTTGCCATGTTGCCCCAGCTGGTCTCGAACTCCTGAGCACAAGTGATCCATCTGCCTGAGCCTCCCAAAGTGCTGGGATTACAGGTGTGAGCCACTAGATCTGGCAAGATATAATCTTTAATATTAATAACAACAAATACATTATCATGGATAAAAATAGCTTTTTGACTGTAGTTATTGGTGTAGCTAATTTCACTTCTGCTAGGACCACATTTTGGAAGGAAGCCATCTTCCCTTTCTGTCTTTAGTAACTTCTTATCAGTCCTTTATAACCCTTGTGTCATAATGCCATTTTATTGGGGTAGAGGAGAGCACCTAAAATATAATCCTTCCAAATAACAAGGTAAATAAACACAGATAACACCATTGCTGTCATCTTTACATCATAATCATAGAATATAGATGAGTTCAAAGACCAAAAATCAAAATGTAAAAAACATCTAGAGGGAAAAGATTTGAAAACCATGTACCTAAATAGGGTCTAGTATCCAGAATATATAAAGAACTCTTATAACTCTACAACAAAAAGACAAACAACACAATTTAAGATGGGCAAAGGACTTAGACATTTCTCCAAAGAAGATACACAAATGGCCAGCAAGCACATGAAAAGAAGCTCAGTGTCATTAGTCACTGGGACTATGCAAATCAAAATAAAAAGATACCCTTTTACACCCACTAGAATAGTTACAGTGAAAATTTCAAACTGGAAAACAAGTGTTTGCAAAAATGTGGAGAAACGAAGACACTTGTGTATTGCTAATAGGAATATAAAATGGTATAGTGACTGAGGAAAACCATTTGGCAGTTCCTCAATAAGTTAAAGACAGAATTACCATATATGATCTAGCAATTCCACACCTAGGTATATACTCAAAAGAATAAAAGCAAATGTGCACCCCAAAAAATTATACATCAGTGTTCATAACAGCACTATTTATAATAGCCAAAAAAAAGTAGAAACAACTCGAAAGTTCATCAACTCATGAACAGATAAAATGTGGTATCTCCATACAATGAAAATTATTCAGCCATAAAAAAGAAGAAAGCATTGATCTATGCTATACCATAGATGAACCACAAAAATATTATGGTAAGTGAAAACGTGACAAAAGGCTGAATACTGAATGACTTCATTTATATGAAATATCCACAACAGGCAAATCCATAGAAACAAAAAGCACATTCATGACTACCAGGGCCTGGGGGAGGGAGGGAATGGGGAGTGACTCCTTAATGAGTATGGAGTTTCTTTTTGGTGTGATAGAAAAGTTCTAAAACTAGAAAGTAGTGATGGCTGTAAAACACTGTGAATGTACTTCATGCCACGGAATTGTATACTTTTAAATAATAAATTTTATGTATATTTACCACAATAAAAAAGGTGCTTAAAAAAATTAGAAATAGGTTCTGGGTAAACAGAAAATTGAACAAACATATTTAACTTCACTTCTTCCCCAAATTGTGCTAAAATCTAATAAGGTTTTTGGGGTTTTTTGTTTTTGATTTTGTTTTTGAGGTGAGGTCTCACTCTGTCACCCAGGATGGAGGGCAGTGATATGATCTCAGCACACTGCAAGCTCCACCTCCCAGGCTCAAGTCATCTTCCTGCCTCAGCCTCCCCAGTAGCTGGGACTACAGGCATGGACCACCACAACGGGTTAATTTTTCTATGGTAGAGACAGGGTTTTGCCATGTTGCCCAGGCTTCTCTCAAACTCCCGGACTCAAGCAATCTACCTGCCTCGACCTCCCAAAGTGCTGGGATTACAAGCCTGAGCCACCACGCCTGGCCCTAAAAAGGTATTTTTAAGGTATAAATAAAATGTAAAAGCTAGAAAGCAGATGCATGAATGGTAACTGACCTCGCAGATCCAAGATACCAGCAATATGGCAAGCCAAAAACCGACCTTAGTCCACAGAATCCTCAAAAGGCCCAGGAACTGGTAACGATAGTGCCTGTAGAAACAGGTATGGAGGGAGCACTAAATAAAGAAGGCTGGCTGAGGCCGGGCGCGGTGGCTCACGCCTGTAATTCCAGCACTTTGGGAGGCTGAGGCGGGTGGATCACGAGGTCAAGAGATCGAGACCATCCTGGTCAACATGGTGAAACCCTGTCTCTACTAAAAATACAAAAATTAGTTGGGCATGGTGGCGCACGCCTGTAGTCCCAGCTACTCGGGAGGCTGAGGCAGGAGAATCACTTGGACCCAGGAGGCGGAGGTTGCGATGAGCCGAGATCGCGCCATTGCACGCCAGCCTGGGTAACAAGAAGGAAATTCTGCCTCAAAAAAAAAAAAAAAAAAAAAAATTAAGAAAGCTGGCTGAAAGCTCCTTAGAAAACTGCCCAATCTTTCAGTATCTTCCTAAATACCACATGGTTAGGTTACTATGCTTCTCCCACCAAGGCAAAATTCTAGAGGATTATTCTCTGAAGAGGATTTCAGAGCAGGAGGACACAAAGCATATTGGTGCGGGGGGAGGCTTAATGAAAACAGAGGGCTTAAGTAAACACATACATACTGAATACTGAAATCCTCACTGCCCTACTTCCCTCACTCAGCTCCCACAGAACTGACATACGGACGTCCTCCCACCAGACAGGAAATTAAAAGACCCCTCTTCCTTTTCAGAAAAGGGAATAGTAATCAGAAGCTGACATGAAGGGCATGAAGGGCTCCCCAGCAAATGACACAGCTAGATCACCCTACAGTGAACTCTAGTCAACAAGTACCAACGAGGTACTAAGAGCTTCCAATCAGCTTTTAGAGGCATAACTGCAAACAGCCAAGGATTACCACTCATCTGAGGAAAGCATCTACCACAAAAAGAAAACAAAAGAAAACAAAAAATAGAAAAGGAACTTGGAGGAAACATGGACAACTGTGGGAAGAAAAAAACTCAAAATTTAAAAAGAATTTTATTAGCAGGAATTTCTCATGTTAATTAAAAAATAAATAAAAAGAATTGTATACCTTATATACCCTACCATTAGTGTCCATGGAAAGTGTATAGTAGATACTCCACTGTAATTCTAGAATTTTAGGAGGCCAAGGAAGAGAACTGTTTGATGCTTAGGAGTTTGTGACCAGTCTGGGCAACACAGCAAGACCTCGTCTATAAAAGATAAAAAAAGTTGGCTAGATTTGTTGGTGCAGGCCTGTAGTTCCAGCTACTGGGAGGGCTACGGCGAGGATTGCTTGAGCCTGAGCAATCAAGGCTGTAGTGAGCCAAGACAGAGCAAGACTCTGTCTCAAAAGAGTAGATATGCCATCCATGAAAAAAAAAAATCGATACTTTGCCAAAGAGCCCTTGGAAATTAAACTTAGGAAAATTTATCAGAAAGAATAAAGAATCATATAGATGGCAACAGGAAAAAAGAAAAAACTGGAGGTCTAGTCAAGATAATTCAGCATCTATACAATGGGAAATTCACGGGAAAAAAAAGGAGAGGAAAAAAAATCAGTGAAATCATTCAAGAAAATGTCCCAGAACTCAACAATGTAAGTTTCCTAACTAAAAACACTGAGTGAGGCCAGGCACGGTGGCTCATGCCTGTAATCCCAGCACTTTGGGAGGCCAAGGCAGGTGGATCATTTGAGGTCAGGAGAATGAGACCAGCCTGGTCAACATGATGAAACTCCGTCTCTACTAAAAATACAAAAAAAAAAAAAAAAAACAGCCAGTAGTGATGGCACACCTGTAATCTCAGCTACTTGGGAGGCTGAGGCATCAGAATCACTTGAACCAGGAGGCAGAGACTGCAGTGAGCCCAGACTGCGCCACTGCACTCCAGCCTGGGCAACAGAGCGATACTCTGTCTAAAAAAAAAAAAGAAAAAAACCACAAAACAAAAAAACAAAACTTGGCTTGGTGTCATGGTGCTACTGGGTAGGCTGAGGCACCAGAATCACCTGAACCCAAGAGTGGGAAGTTGCAGTGAGCTGAGATCACGCCACTGCACTCCACTTGAGCAAGAGCAGGACTCTGTCTCAAAAAACAAACAAAAACAGTACATTTAAAAATTAAAAAACAAAAATGAACAAAAAAACCCCACTGAGTGCAGAGCATAATGTTTTAAAATATAGTACAACCATATTAAAGCAAATTATTTACAAATTTCAAAAAGAGTGAAAACAAAGGGAAGATCCTACAAGCTTCCAGAAGGGGGAAATAGCTAAAAATAAATAAGGTTCCAGAATGATTTTGAACTTTCAACAGGCATAACATAAGCTAGAAGACAGTGAAGCAAAATCATCAATCTCAGTATTACATACAGTGAAACTACTAATGAAGGGTGAGAGGAAAATAAAGTGTTTTTAAAAAACACAAGGTATCAAATATTTGCCTTCCATAAAACAGGAAGATACCAGGGGAGAAGAAATAGAAGTGCCAATGCAGGAGAAAAGAAAAGAGAATTCTTACTCCATGTTGGAGCACTATGTTCTGGAAGGGACTTCTTCAAGACGATGAAATTGACAGAGCAACTGATGGAGACGGAGTCTTACTCTGTTACCCAGGCTGGAGTGCAGTGGCTGGATCTCAGCTCACTGCAACCTCCACCTCCTGGATTCAAGCAATTCTCCTGCCTCAGCCTCTGGAGTAGCTGGGATTACAGGCACGCACCACCATGCCCAGCTAATTTTTGTATTATTAGTAGAGACAGGGTTTCACCATGTTGGCCAGGCTGGTCTCAAACTCCTGACCTCAGGTGATCCGCCTGCCTTAGCCTCCCAAAGTGCTGGGATTACAGGCATGAGCCACCAGGCCTGGCCTACTGCTTGTTTTCACAATCCCTGAAAAGCCACTTGACTCATTACATAACTTTGGGAGGAAAAAATTAACATTAAAAAATATGGAATATGGGAAATAAGGTACTAAGGATTTCCCAAGGACATAAAACCCAACTTGGCAAACAAACCCAACCCTTGGAAACTAAATCTAACAAAATTGTCCTATAAAAGAAAAAAATATAGCCAGGCATGGTGGCATGCACCTGTAGTCCCAGCTACTCAGGAGGCTGAGGCAGAATGGCTTGAACCCAGGAGGCAGAGGTTGCGGTGAGCTGACATCATGCCACTGCAATCCAGCCTGGGTGACAGAGCGAGACTCCATCTCATTAAAAATAATAATAATTATATAAACAAGAAAAAATAAAAATGAATTAGAGGGAAAATAAGGAACATTACTTGCCCAACATCACAACTCTAGCCAAATGTGTGACACTGGTGGCAGAAATCCCTGGGTTTCTGTGCTTCTGCTCCCTGGTCTGTCAAATGGGTGTAATAACCACAGCTTTCCTCTCTTAGGACTGTTGTGAAGCTTAAGAGAGATAATGCACATAAAGCACTTACAGCAATACTAGCTGTATTAACACAGTTTATACTTTATTGTGTTTTTTCTAATAACTGAGATCTTCTCATATCAAATAGTTCCACTGTTATAACGATCTTGAAAAGTTTATTTGAACACTTACTTTGTCTACCTAAACATTCAAGGCCTCTAATGTTCTCACATACGCCTCCCACCTGAAAATCAGGGTGGGGTAAGAGGGACAAAAAACAGTCTGATGATCCATATCCAAGAGAAATAGGAAAAAGAATTAGTATAGTCTTAGTGAAAGTTATTTCTAAAGATTCTTGTTCTACTTGTGAACTGACTGTATCTAAAAACTACTCAGGTCACCATGCTTTATCCTACACTTTTTAGTTGCCATAATCAATCGTTTACTCTCACTAGGCAAGTTAGCAATTAAAAGTAAAAACTCTGTACCAGCCATACATTAACTCAGCAATGCTAGGACAAGCATTTTTCCATTTCACAATAGGTAGTCTCCAACTTATGCACAGATTGTGTTCTCAAAGTTGAGTTATACTTTGTTATAAAACTTGTGAAATGTTTCCTCAAAGAAATAAAGTTATGAAATAAAGTTGAGATCCCAGGCAATAAACAAAGGCCAATATAATCCATAGAGTAGAACAATTTATTCCTAAGAACCATGGAAAAGGAAAGGAATAAATATAATTGTCAGATGATTTTCAACCACTTGTTTTGTGCTCCCCACAGCTAGCAAAAAAATAGCACTTAATGCGAGATTAGGAAATGTGTAATACTTTGTTTTCTTCATCTTTGTATTCTGGTAAACACAAACAGCATATAACACAGTACCTGCCTTCTATCAGGAGCTTAAAATATTCATTTAATGAATTATGAGTGAGAATGTATAGCTCTGGCCAGGTGCGGTGGCTCACACCTGTAATCCTAGCATTGTGGGAGGCCAAGGTGGGTGGATCACCTGAGGTCAGGAGTTCAAGACCAGCCTGGCCAACATGGTGAAACCCCACCTTAAAAAAAAAAAAAAAAAAGAATGTATAGCACTGTTCAAACCATACTGTTTCAATGGGGAAATATATTATGATTTCCAACTGAAAGAATATCTTCCTTTATCTTAGCAGGATGACTAGAGTATAAGCACCAAGAACAATAAAGTGTACACAGATATTCCATGCTTGTAACAATTATTCCTCCTAGGAATCATATTTTGGTCATATATCACTCATACTATTTCTAAGTATATATAAATCATGAAGTTGGGTTTTCATAATATAAAACTTGACCTCCAAAATGTCCCTGACTTCTCTCCCTTTACTAATACCTTTAATAAAAATAGCAGCCATCAACATTTTATCTGTTTTTTTCTTTATTTGCAGTTTCTATACTACTTCTAGATAGTAGAGAAGGTTATCAACTGCAAACTTAATACTATGGCCAAAAACAACAAACTCAAAAAAATCATTAAAAGACTCAATATTCAGACAAAAATCTTGATCAAAACCCAAAATTTCTCAGCTGGGTGTGGTGGCTCATGTCTGTAATCCAGCACTTTGGGAGGCCAAGGTGGGACAATTGCTTGAGCCTAGGAGTTCGAAACCAGCCTAGGCAACATAGCAAAACTCCATTTCTACAAAAAATTTAAAAAATTAGCTAGGCATGATGGCATGCACCTGTAGTCCCAACTGCTTGGGAGGCTGGGGTGGGAGGATCACATGAGCCCAGGTCAAGGCTGCAGTAAGCCATGATTATGCCAATGCACTCCAGTCTGGGTGACAGAGCAAGGCTGCCTCAAAAATAAACAACAAAAAAAAACCAATATTCCTCTGGCTCGAATGCAGCTATCTATATTTAGATATTCCCAAAGTGAAGTTGACAAAGTTATCCAACACAATAACAGAAACTACTTTAGGCACCAAAAAATTGCAAAAATTACTGAGAATTATATTATTTGTTATATTAATATAATAATATAATAATAATTAATATAATAATTATATTATTATAGTAATAATTATAAATAATAATTAGAATTATTATTATTATTTGTTTGAGACAGAGTCTTGCTCTTGCCCAGGCTGGAGTGCGATGGCGTGATCTCAGCTCACTGCAACCTCCACCTCCCAGGTTCAAGCAATTCTCCTGCCTCAGCCTCCTGAGTAGCTGGGATTACAGGCACCTGCCGCCACCATACCTAGCTAATTTTTGTATTTTTATTTTTATTTTTTATGTTGTTTTATTTTTTGAGACAGAGTTTTACTCTTGTTGTCCAGGCTGGAGTGCAACAGTGCATTCTTAGCCCACTGCAACCTCTGCCTCTTGGGTTCAAGCGATTCTCCTGCCTCAGCCACCCGAGAAGCTAGGATAACAGGTGCCGGCCACCACACCCGGCTAATTTTTTTGTATTTTTAGTAGAGACGATGTTTCACCATGTTGGTCAGGCTTGTCTCGAATCCCTGACCTCAGGTGATCCACCTGCTTCGGCCTCCCAGAGTGTTAGGATTTCAGGTATGAGCCACCACACCCAGCCAATTACTGAGAATTATAAGTTAAAATTACAGAATTGAGTACAGAATGTATTCAATGTCCACCATGATATTGTTATCTTAAACCCTAAGAAATTCACCTAAAAAAAGGAGTCCCTTAACTTTACATTACTCTAAGAAAACACAATTTGATCTCTTTAATATATCCCTACAGGAGAAAAGATTAAAGGAATAAAGATTAATTTATCCTAGAGAGCCAGAGTTCACTTTAAGCTTTAAGGAATAATTAATAATCATGTTTTTTCTTCCAAACATAAAATTCAGATGGACTGACACCTTAAATGAGATATGAGTTTCATCTAGCATCAGAAATTACTACAAAGGTATTATTTCTCTTAAGCATCCTTTCTGCTTTGAAATTTAATACCACCAATGAAACCAATTAACTTAATTTCATTGTAATGACTTCATAGGACAGACATGGTAGCTCACACCTGTAATTCTAACACTGTGGGAGGCCAAAGCAGGAGGATCACCTGAACCCAGGGGTTCAAGACCAGCCTGCCAACACAGTGAGATCCTATCTCTACAAAAAATAAAAAATGAGCTAGGCCCGGTGGCGTGCACCTGTAGTCTCAGCTACTCAGGAGGCTGAAGCAGGGGATCAGTTGGGCCCAGGAGGTCGAGGTTGTGGTGTCATTGCACTCAGCCTAGTCAATGGAGCAGTATTCCTTCTCAAAAAAAATTTTTTTTGACTATAATGAATTCATAAAGGCTCTATAAATATTTGTTAAAACAAATGTAAGAGGTTGAGTTGATAATCACTAGTAAGTGATAGCAGCAGCGACCCAGTGTCATCAGTTGAGAGATAAACATCTCTAAACCACCTAACACAATTAATGTAGTGTCTTCCACATAGACTTTTTTCTCTTTTTTTGAGATAGGGTCTCATTCTGTCACCCAGGCTGGAGTATAGTGTTGCAATCACAGCTCACTGCAGCCTCAACCTCCTAGGCTTAAGTGATCCTCCTGCCTCAGCCTCCCAAGTAGTTGGGATCAAAGGTGTGCATCACCATGCCCAGGTTATTTTTGTAGCGACAGGGTCTCACCATGTTTCCCAGGCTGATCTTGAACCCCTGGGCTCAAGCAATCACCTGTCTCAGCCTCCCAAAGTACTGGGATTACGGCCATGAACCATTGTGTCCAGCCTTACATAGATTAAATGAGCTCATTGTATGTGATCTCACTGTATAATATTTTTGAAAAATATTATTTTATATCCAATAAATTATAAATACAATTAGTTATATCTACTGTCACCTTAAACTTATATCAATTTTTATTCACAAAAACATGCATTATTGCAGACATTATAATTAATGAAACAACTTTTATTCATTTAAGTCCATTTCAAATCCAAGATTCATACTATAAAACCACTCCCCCTGAACAACACATCTCTAGTTAAATTTTGATTCAGTAATGTTTTCCATGGAAATAACAAAATTCAAGTCCTCTGTATTAGTAAACTATGTAATAAAATAGGAAACTCACTGAGGAAGAGCAAAGCAGTAACCCTGTATGTCACTTAGACAACTATCCTCAAACCAAAGTAAACACTTTCAATTCCAAGCATATTTTAAAGTTTTAGGAGAAGCTGGTGGATGGAGTAAAGAGATCATGAGAACTCACTCAATACTGTGAGGACAACACCATGCCATGAGATATCCGCCACCATGACCCAAACATCTCCCACCAGACCCCACCTCAAACATCGGGAATTACAATTCAACATGAGATTTGATGGGGACATATATTCAAGCTATATTAGGGAGATAGCAAAGTTCTGGAACTAGATAATGATGACGGTTACATAACAATATGAATGCACTTAATGTAACTGAGACTTTTATGCTGCGTAAAAATAGATCTCAATCAATAAAAGAAATTGTACCCCAGCCTGGCCAACATGGTAAAACCTTGTCTCTACTAAAAATGTAAAACTTAGCCAGGCATGGTGGCGCACGCCTATAGTTCAGCTACCCTGGAGGCTGAGGATGAAGAATCACTTAAACCTGGGTAGCAGAGGTTGCAGTCATCCATGATCACAACACTGTACTCCAGCCTAAGTGACAGAGTGATACCCTGACTTGGAAAAAAAGAAAAAAGAAACACTAAGTAACACTACATAACAGAAAGTAGACACTGACATCTCATCGAAGAAAGTCACCTTCTAAAATAAATGTTGATTATGTTGTTAACTTGGTAAGTTAAGTACATTATAAACATTTCAAAATGAAACCTTTTTCTATAATGTCAATCCTTAAGCTTTTCATTTATTAAGAATTCTCATAAAACTCTTCGCATCAGCTTTCTAATGTTTAGTCCGCCAGGGCAGGAATCAGTTTTATATAGTGTTGGATGTCCAAGGAAGAGAATACAGTTATGGGTTCTTAGTTTCTGTTTCTGGTTGGGCCAGTAAGGCCCCTTCCTCATCCCTCCTTTCCTCTTATCACTATAAACAGAAACTAAAAACCATAGCTTCAGGTTGCTAAACACATACAACAAAATAAAAGCAAATAACAACAACAAAATAAGGCAGTACAGACAAGCTAAGAAGTGAATATTATGGGCAGAATATTTGATTAAATTTAGCTTGCCTGCCAATATCATGTTAAATTTTAATACAGGAGAGTAACATTTATTTCTAAAAAACAAGATCAGCAAAAGATGAAAAACTTTTTAGATAACAAAATGTACCTTGGTCTGCTGTGGCACTCATGAATTGTGAATCTCTCTTGTAGTACTCATGAATATAGCCCTTTTTTTTTGACAGTCTATGGAGAAAGGCAACGGGGAAAAAAAAAACCTGCCAAATACAATAATAAGCCCATCAATTTCTTTTACCTCAAATGCAACAGCAAATACCACTTTTGGCCAGGCGTGGTGGCTTACGCCTGTAATCCCAAAACTTTGGGAGACCAAGATGGGCAGATCACTGGAGATCAGGAGTTCAAGACCAGCCTGGCCAATATGGCAAAACCCCGCTCTACTAAAAATACAGTAATTAGCCGGGCATGGTGACACACGCCTATGATCCCAGCTACTCGGGAGGCTGAGGTGGGAGAATTGCCTGAACCCAAGGGTAGAGGTTGCAGTGAGCTGAGATCACACCATTGCACTCCATTCTGGGTGAAAGAGAAAGACAAGGAAAGCGGAAGGGGATGGGTAAGGGTAGGGAAAGGGGGAAGGGAAGAGGGAAGAGGGAAGGGAAGGGGGAAGAGAAGAGGGAAGGGAAGGGGGAAGGGAAGAGGGAAGGGAAGAGGGAAGGGAAGGGGGAAGGGAAGGGGGAAGAGGGAAGGGAAGAGGGAAGGGAAGGGGGAAGGGAAGAGGGAAGGGAAGGGAGACGGGGAGGGAAGGGAAGAAGGAAGGGGGAAGGGAAGGGAAAGGGAGAAAGGAAGGGAAAGGGGAAGGGAAAGGAAAAGGGGAAGGGAAAGGGGAAGGGAAAGGAAAAGGGGAAGGGAAGGGAAATGGGAAGGGAAAGGGGGAAGGGAAGGGAAAGGGAAGGAGAGGGGAAAGGGGAATGGAAAGGGAAGGGAAAGGGGAAGGGAAAGGGGATGGGAAGGGTAGGGAGAGGGGAAACAGAAGGGAAAAGGGAAGGGAAAGGGGAAGGGAAGGGAAAGGGGAAGAAAAGGGAAAGAGAAAGGGAAGGGAAAGGGGGAAGGGAAGGGAAAGAGGAAAGCAAGGGAAAGGAGGAAGGAAGGGAAAGAGGAAAGAGAAGGGAAAGGGGAAAGGCAAAAGGGGAAAGGGGAAAGGAAGAAAATACCACTTTTGGTGAACCTGATCTTAGGCAAGGCTAAACTCACGTCACTTGCAATAATAATATATCCAACATTCATTCACAATGTTCCTCCCTGCTCTTAATGGGGTTTGAGTAAAGTAGGCTCTGAAAAGCCATGAATTATACAAATTATCAAATTAAACAAGAGTTTCCATCTAAAATAATAACATTTATTTTGGGCCTACACAAACCAGACAATGAACTAGATGTTTTACACATATCATTACTCACTTTAGCCTCATAATACTTTACAGATAGGTTAAGTAACTTGCCTAAGGTCACAATATTAATACATTAAAAATCCAGGTTCAGGCCAGCCTCCGTAGCTCATGCCTGTAATCCCAACACTGGGAGGCCGAGGTTGGTGGGTCGCTGAAGCCCAGGAGTTTGAGACCAGCCTGGGCAACGTGGCAAAACTCTGTCTCTACTAAAAATAGAAAAATTAGCCAGGCGTGGTGAAGCACACCTGTAGTCCCAGTTACTCAGGTGGCTGAGGTGGGAGAATCGCCTGAGCCTGGGAGGCAGAGGTTGCAGTAAGCAGATCACGCCACTGAATTCCAGCGTGGGCTACAGAGCAAGACCGGGTCTCAAAAAATAAAACATTAAAATTAAAAAGCCAGACTTCAGACCAAGGTATGCCATACATAAAATCATTTTTTGATGATTTTGTAGCCCTCTAAGTGTGGGCTACAAAAAAAATATTTTCAGTTTACTTGGCAAACATTAATATTCTCTCCTGAGTACAGCTTCTAAATGTTGAGGAATGAGAAAGAAGAAGGTACTTAAGAATGTTACTGAAAAATGCAGTGAGCTGTCTGGGAGAAACAAGCAATGGCTGTGTCTCTACCATGTGCCACACGCTGTGCTGGCCATATTACAGACCTCAATGCTTGCTGTTACAGCAACCTTGGGAGGAAAATATTGGTAAACTCTTTTACATATGAAGAAACTGAAACTTAGAGAAACCTTCAAGGTTACAGAAGTTCCAAGAGACAGTTGGAATTGGAAATCAAATTTAGCTCATTAACACATGTTAACTAGTGCTTATTGGGGGTTATAAGAGGCATTTAGAACAGAATATTAGAAATCTCATCACATATAGCTCAAACCAATGTATTTTCTCTTTGCTTAGAGAGTTGCTGTTATGAAACTGAAAAATCCCTACAGATTTTTCTTTCAATAGCCTTAAATAATTGTCTATGCTTAGGTTATATGTGTTAAGTACTGCCCACAAACTCCAAAAGTTGATTGCCATGAAAACCAAACAAGCATCCAGTAGTAAATGTGAAAAATAAGCAATTCAGTCCTATATACATGACTTTGAACATACTGACAGATGGAGAAAAACACTTTGGAAAAGATACTTCACATGTTCTAGAGATGATTTAAATCATTAAACATTCTATGAAGCTTCTGAAGGTCTGTCAGATTTTAAATGGCAACAGTGAAATTTTAAAACAAGAACAGGAGAAGTCAGCACCAAAGCTAGTTTAACATTAATAATAAGTGAGCCAATAAATAGGTCTACGTTTGCCCAGTCAGGTTTTGTTTATTATGTCAGTTGGAAAGCTGGAAAGAAAGTGGTTTTAACTCTCATACAACCTGTAACATGACACCATCACTTTACCAGAAATGTAGCTGATATCAGCATAAGACTGAGACAGTTCACATTTAAAATTGTTGTTTCCTTTTCAATGGTTTTCATAATTCCCCTTCATGGTATAGAATTGAGACTATTACCTTAAGTGGAAAAAAAATGGGTAATTAACATTGAGAACTTTCCATGTGCCAGAAACTGTATGAATTGTCTTATTTAATTCTCATAACCCTGCAAGATATTATCCTCCTCTTTTTAAAGAAACAAGCTTCAAGAAATGAAGTAGCTTTTCTTAGGTCACAGCTATAGCAAAGAAGCAGAGCCAACATTCAAGCTTGGGTACAAATTATTACAATTTCCACAGCACAGCTCTCATTTTCTTTACCTGCAAAACTAAATAATGTTAAAAATAAAAGACAGATCACCTCCAAGATCTCTAAACACTAAAATTTTACAATAAACTGGTTGAGGTGACACATGCCTATATTTTCAGCTACTCAGGAGTTTGAGACTGGCCTAGACAACATAGCAAGACCCTGTCTCTAAATTTAAAAAACAAATTAAAATAAGATAATCTTAGACTAGAGAAAGGAAAGTCAAACAGTTATTTGGATTATAAACTGTTTCAGTACATCAAATGTAATGTGTGGTGGTGACAATATCTTTGATTCCTGGGAAGGTCATTGTGAAAGGAAATATAAAATGCCTTGAAGTCAAAATACCAGGCTCTCAAATAGAAAAATAAATAAATAAATATAACATTTAAGTATTATCAACAGAGAACCAAGTTAGAAAAAACTAGTTCTAATCTAAAACAACGCTGTTTAAAAGACTACAGTCACCAGTGTAGGCTGACTCAGGCAGCACTTCCTAGGGTCCATGCCATGGACAACTGACTAATCCCTGTATAACTACTGAAAGATAATAAGGTGCCATAACCAAACAAGATGGGTAAATTCTGAATTTAATGTTAAGCCTGTTTCTGTACTGGTTATAGGCTTGGGAGCAGTACGGGGCCAGTCTTCCTTGGGTTTGAATCCCAGCTCTTCCATTCTAACGTAGCTATGTGAGTTAGACGAGACAGAGTTGCTATAAAGACTGGAAACAATAATACATGTGGGAGCCTTAGAACAGAGCCTTAGAAAGTGCCCAATAAATGTTAAACAATCAACAGAAACATCATTTCCCAGAGCCTTCATTAATCTAAGCTGATGTTCCTTGTGAATCACCAAGTTTGCAGTTTCTCAAACTTATTTGATGATGAAATCCACTTTTTCATAGACTATCCCTTGAGAAAACTGGTTAATGTCTTTAAAACAAACTCTTCGAAACAATAGAGAATTCCATCACCAATATAAAATGTTTTTTTTTTGTTTTTTGGGGGGTTTTTTTTGAGACAGGGTCTCCCTCTGTTGCCTAGGCTGGAGTGCAGTGGCACAATCACGGCTCACTGCAGCCTCAACTTCCTGGGCTCAAGCAATCCTCCCACCTCAGCCTCTCAAGTAGTTGGGACTACAGGTGCATGCCACCATGTCATGCTAATTTTTTGTATTTTTTGTCAGAAAAAGGTTTTGCCATGTTGCCCCAGCTGGTTTTGAATTCCTGGGCTCAAGCCATCTGCCCACCTCAGCCTCCCAAAGTACTGGGATTATAGGCGTGAGCCACCGTGTCTGGCCTAAAATATTTTTAAAAACTGAATTTTTCTCCCCGATATTTTCCTTACCTCTTACCTGCTACCACCAGCCTTTGTGCTAAAGTTCTAATAGATGACAATGTCTCACGTTCACTAAAGATTTGGGAACACTGTCTCTACTTCATAAACCCACTCCATAGCTGGATCCTATTGTCTGTCATAACCAACAACTGCTCCTCCTGTTCAATCATCAATTCCACTGTCCATTCTTGAACACCAACCACTTTATGTCCCAGCAGCCACCTTCTGGTTTCATTTGTTCCCTATTCATCCTAGACTCAATGACGCACCACTTCAAAGACTATTGAAATCTCTTGCCTCCTTACCCTCTCTGTCTCACTGACACATAAAATCCAGGCCAAAATCAATCCAGCTGTTCAACTTGTGTACTCACTCAGGCTGTTGAACCCTGAGAGAAGGGGGAAATCATTCATACAAATATATACACCACAGCTGTGAAAAACCTATCATTCCATCTTTTCTAAGTATTCCCACTCAACTTGCCCTCTCACTTCCCTCAAAGGCTTTCTCGAAATTCTCCCATTCTCCTCAAACAGTCCCCTGCATTATCTCCTCCCTACTATAATCTCAATGAATGACATTCCACTTCACTGAAAAAAATCAAGTGTTGATATCCCAAATTCTCACCTGCCACCCCATACACTTCCCCATCTGCACCATCTATTCTTCCTTTCTTCCTACTTCAGTGGAAACTGTATTCTCATTTGTGCTGCATGCAACCCAGTATCTTCATTCCATTCCCACTAACCTCAAAGACAATGTACAATCAATCACACACACCTCCTTCCTTCTACTTCTTCAACTTCTCCCTTTCTTCTTACTTTTTCCATTTAGCATATAAGCATGCTGAAGTCTCTCTCATCTAGACACAACCCGCCCCTCTACCTACTATCTCGTATTTTTCTATGAGCAAAGCTTCAAAAACAGCAAAGCTTTCGAAACAGAATGTCTGCACTTAACTGTCTCCATTCTCAACAAATACCCATGCTTAGTCCTCAGCAACCTGGCATTTATCTCTATCACAGAGAATCAACTGAAGCTGTTCTAGAGAAGGTGGCAATCAGCTGCTTAACATCAAAATCAAGGGACACTTCTCTGTCCTCATATTCCTTCAAATGTGGGCTACATCTGACATTACAGATGGCTCTTAAAATTTGTCTTCATTTAATAAATATTTACTTAAAGCTACTTTATGATCAGAACTTTGGATAAAACGATGAACGTGACATACTCACAAGCCCTCAAGAAGCTTAAAGTTTCTATGATAATTCCTACTCCTTCCACCTCTCAGATCACTCCTTTCTTCTCTACTCAACCTTTAGAGCTGATATTCCCCCAAGACTTCTTTCTTTGCTCCTCTCACAGCCATCCCAGGATTAATGTTTTTACATTACCTATTCACTGATGTTGATGAAATTTATATCACTAGCTTAGAATTTTGACCCTTCATCCTCCTCAAACTGTCTACTCTCAATTTTTTGTCCTCTTCCAAGTAAAACTTTTAGAAAACTATCTTTGCACACTCTACTTCCTCATATCCAATTCACGTTTTAACCCATGACAATTTGACTTCAATACTCACTGCTATACTGAAACTCCTCTTACAACGTCACCGTGGCCTCATTATGTTAAAATGGACATGCTTACCATTATTCAAACTTTCAGGGCATTCTCAACAAAACAGACCCACTCCACTATCTAACCTGTACATGAGAAGTTTGGCACAGCTGTATACTGGGCCTTATTCTATTTCCTGTACTCTATCCCTAAGTGTTTCTACCCATTCCCATTGTTATAAATATGATTTATAACTCTGCTCCAGATCTTTCCCAAGCTCTAGTTCCTTTTTTCTTTCTTTTTTTTTTTGAGACAGAGTCTCACTCTGTCACCCAGGCTAGAGTGCAGTGGCCCAATCTCAGCTCACTGCAACCTCTGCCTCCTGGATTCAAGTGATTCCCCTGCCTCAACCTCCCAAGGAACTGGAATTATAGGCATGTGCCACCATGCCCGGCTAATTTTTTGTATTTTAGTAGAGACAGGGGTTTCATCATGTTGGCCAGGATGGTCTCGATCTCCTGACCTCATTATCTGCCCTCTTCGGCCTCCCAAAGTGCTGGGATTACAGGCGTGAGCCACCGCACCCAGCCCTCCAAGCTCTAGTTTCATTTACTCAACTCTCCACTTGGCAACCCTATTTGGACAAACTTAATTTATCCAAGATGTCCTTAATTTTCCCAGTAAGTCTCTTCCAGAACTACTGCAGTTACTAAAGCCAGAAACAAAGAGCCACACATGACTACTTATTTTCCTTTACTTCTCATATCAAACTGTCTCCAAAACATATTTTGTCTATTCAATTATCTTCAACCCACTATCATGTCATAATATAGCTATTGTTATTTCTTCCCTAGAGTACTGATTGGTTTTTTTTTTTTTGAGACGGAGTCTCACTCTGTCACTCAGGCTGGAGTGCAGTGGTATGATCTCGGCTCAGTGCAACCTCTGCCTCCCGAGTTCAAGTGATTTTCCTGCTTCAATTTCCTGAGTAGCTGGGATTACAGGAGCCCGCCACCATGTCCAGCTAATTTTTGTATTTTTAGTTGAGAACGGTTTTTGCCACATTGGCCACGCTGGTCTCAAACTCCTGACTTCAGATGATCCACCTGCCTTGGCCTCCCAAAGTGCTGGGATTATAGGCATGAGCCACTGAGCCTGGTTCTGCCTGACTTTCTAACCAAGTTTACCAATGTCACCTTGTCCCCACCAATCCAGTCTCCAAGAAACAGCTAAAGTGATCGTTACAAATATAAATTGAATCACATCACTCACTATTTAAAACCCTTCAATTGATGTTTCAGACTCGGATGGAAACTAATTTTAAGTAATAACAAAGTATTATCTTTCCCACAAAGAGAATATTACCCCAGTTCTCTGGCAACTTATTCTGTGGATCAGCGGCATTCAACTACTTCAGTACAAAGACAAATATAAGACATACAAGTTAACTGGATTAGTAAAGGTTACTAATTATTTAATTCCAAAGCAAATACCATAATTTTTTTTTCCAGACAGTCACACTCTGTCAACCAGGCTGGAGGGCAGTGGCATGATCTTGGCTCACTGCAACCTCCACCTCCTGGATTCAAGTAATTCTCGTGCCTCAGCCTCCCCAGTCGCTGGGATTACAGGTGTGTACCACCACAACCAGCCAATTTTTGTATTTTTAGTAAAGATGGGGTTTCACCATGTTGGCCAAGCTGGTCTTGAACTCCTGGTCTCAAGTGACCTGCCCGCCTCAGCCTCCCAAAGTGCTGGGATTATAGGTTTGAGCCACTGCACTCAGCCCAAATTTTTTTTAAATTCAGATAAAATTCACATAGCGTACAATTTACCATTTCAACATGCACAATTTGGTAGTTTTTAGAGTATTCACATTTTGCAACGATCTCCACTAATTCCAGAACATTTCCATCACCTAAAAGGAACCCCATACCTATTAATAGTCATTCCCAATTGCCTCTCTGCCCCTCATCCCTAGAAACCATTTTCTATCTCTATGGATTTGCCTGTTCTGAACCTTTTACATAAGTTGGATTATACAATATGTGATCTTTTGTGGCTTCTTAGCATAATGTTTTTAAGGTTTATCCATGTTGCAGCATGAATCTATACTTCATTCCTTTTTATGGCTGAATAATATTCTACTGTATGGATGGACCACATGTTTTGTGTGGTTTTGTTGTGTGTGTGTGTGTGTGCGTGTGCGTGTGCGTGTGCGTGTGTGTGTGTGTGTGTGTTGAGACAGAGTTTTGCTCTTCTTGCCCAGGATGGAGTGCAATGGTGCGATTTTGGCTCACTGCAACCTCCGCCTCCTGGGTTCAAATGATTCTCTTGCCTCAGCCTCCTGAGTAGCTGGGATTACAGGCATGCGCCACCACGCTCAGCTAATTTTGTATCTTTAGTAGAGGTGCGGTTTCTTCATGTTGGTCAGGCAATTATCAAACTTCTGACCTCAGGTGATTGGCGTGCCTTGGCCTCCCAAAGTGTTGAGATTACAAGCATGAGCCCACGTCCAGCCAGACCACATATGGTTTATCCATTCATCAGCCAATCTACATTTAGGCTGTTCCGACTCTTTTACAATTATGAATATTGTTGCTATTAACACTCATGTACAAGTATTTGAATGGGGACATATGTTGTCAGTTCTCTTGGGATGACCTAGGAATGGAACTGCTGTGTCATATGGCAACTCTACGTTTAACTTTAATTTTTTTTTTTTTTCGAGATGAAGTCTCTCTCTGTCACCAGGCTGGAATGCAGTGGCACAACCTCGGCTCACTGCAACCTCCACCTCCCGGGTTCAAGTGATTCTACTGCCTCAGCCTCCTGAGTAGTTGGGACTACAGACGCACATTACCATACCTAATTTTTGTATTTTTAGAGAGATGGGGTTTCACCAGGTTGGTCAGGTTGGTCTTGAACTCCTGACCTCGTGATCTGCCCACCTTGGCCTCCCAAAGCGCTGGGATTACAAGCGTGAGCCACCGCACCCGGCTTGTATGTTTAACTTTTTGAGGAACTGCCAGACTGTTTCCCATAGCATCCGTACCACCTTACGTTCCTATCAGTAAGGAACCCTATAAAGGTTCCAGTTTCTCCACATCCTCACCAACATTTGTTGGGGTTTTATTTTTGAGATTTTTAAAGTTATTATAGTAATTCTAGTGGGTGTGATTTGGTATCTCCATTATTATTATTATTATTATTATTATTATTATTATTATTATTATTATTATTATTATTATTTGAGATGGAGTCTCACTCTGTTGCCCAGGCTGGAGTGCAGTGGCGTGATCTCTGCTCACTGCAACCACCATTTCCTGGGCTCTATGAGTAGCTGGGACTACAGGCATGTGCCACCACGCCCAGCTAATTTTTTGTATTTTTTTAGTAGAGACTTCTAAAAGGGGTTACATTGTGTTAGCCAGGATGGTCTTGATCTCCGCCCATGGCAGTCTCCCAAAGTGCTGGGACTACAGGTATGAGCCACTGCGCCCTGCCTATAATAGTAATTTTAGAGACAGGATCTTGCTCTGTCGCCCATGCTGGAGAGCAGCGGCGCCATCAGGGCTCACTGCAGCCTCAACAGCACAGGCTCAAGCAGATCCTTCCACCTCAGCATCTCGAATAGCTGGAACTACCATCACGAACCATCATGCCCATCTCCCTTTGTTGCCCAGGCTGGTCTCCAATTTCTGGGCTCAAGTGATGCGCCTGCCTCATCCTCTCCAAGTGTTGGGATTATAGGCATGAGCCATCACGCACAGCCTTATTGTGATTTTTATTTGCATTTCCCTAATGAATAATGATGTTGAACACTCTTTCATGTGTTTATTTGGCCATTTATACATTTTCTTTGGAGAAATATCTCTTCAAATTCTTTTCCCACTTTTTAAACTGGATTATTTACTTTTTTATTATGGAGCTGTGATAGTTCTTTACATATTTTAAATACCAGACCCTGAACAGATACACAATTTACAAATATTTAATCCCATTCTGTAGGTTGTCTTTTCACTTTCTTAATGATATCCTTTGAAACATAAAAGTTTTTTATTTTGGCCAGGTGTGGTGGCTCACACCTGTAATCCCAGCATTTTGGGAGGTTGAGGCAGGCAGATTGCTTGAGCCCAGGAATTCAAGACCAGTCTAGGCAACATGGTGAAACCCCATTTCTTCCTTTTTTTTTTTTTTTTTTTTTTGAGATAGTGTGTTGCTCTGTTGGGGTACAGTGGCACAGTCTCGGCTCACTGCAATCTCCACCTCCCAGGCTCAACAGATTCTCATGCCTCAGCCTCCCGAGTAGCTGGGATTACAGGCATGTGCCACCATGCTCGGCTAATTTTTGTATTTTTAGAAGAGATGTGGTTTCACCATGTTGGCCAGGCTGGTCTTGAGATCCTGACCTCAAGTGATCCGTGTGCTTCAGCCTCCCAAAGTGTTGGGATTACAGGTGTGAGCCACCATGCCCAGCCCCTATTTATATGATAAAAAAATACAAAAAATAGTTGGATGTGGTGGCACATGTCTACAGTCTCAGCTACTTAGAAGGCTGAGGTGGGAAGACTGCTTGCATCTGGGGAGGTCGAGACTGTAGTAAGCCATGCTGTACTGCAGCCTGGGCAACACAGTGAGATTCTGTCTCAAAAATATTAAAACTTTTAAAAAATGTTTTAATTTTAAGGGCCAGGCGCAGTGGCTCATGCCTGTAATCCCAGCACTTTGGGAAGCTGAGGCAGGTGGATCATGAGGTCAAGAGTTCAAGATCAGTCTGGCCAATACGGTGAAACCCCGTGTCTACTAAAAATACAAAAATTATCCAGGCATGGTGGTGCACGCATGTAGTCCCAGCTACTTGAGAGGCTGAGGCTGGATAACTGCCTGAACCCGGGAGGTGGAGGTTGCAGTGAGCTGAAATATTTTAATTTTAACAAAGTCCAATTTATCTATTTTTCTTTGGCTTCTTGCACTTTTGTAGTCATATTAGAAACCTGCCTAATCTAAGTTCATGAACATTTACACCTACATTTTCTTCTAAGAGTTTTATAGTTTCAGTTCTTATATTTGGGTCTGTGGTCCATTAAAACCATCCATAATTCTTGAAAGCTAAGAATTTCAATTATAAGATTCTATAATTTCGATTATAAGAGCTTATAATTTTAATTATAAGATTCTCTTTTCTAAGAGAAAAGAGAGTTATTTTTGTTTGTTTTTTGTTTTTTTTTGAAGATGGAGTTTTGTTTTTGTTGCCCAGGCTGGGGTACAATGGAGCGATCTGGCTCACTACAACCTCCGCCTCCTGAGTTCAAGTGATTCTCCTGCCCCAGCCTCCCAAGTAGCTGGGATTACAGGCACCCACCACCACGCCCAGCTGATTTTGTATTTTTAGTAGATATAAGGTTTCTTCTCCACGTGGGTCAGGCTGGTCTCAAACTCCCGACCTCAGGTGATCTGCCCACCTTGGCCTCCCAAAGTGCTGGGATTGCAGGCATGACCCACTGAGCCTGGCCGAAAAACAGCTTTTTTTTTTCCTTCTTTTTTTTTTTTGAGAGACAGGGTCTCTCTCTTGTTGCCCAGGCTGGAGTGCAGTGGTGGATCATAGCTCACTGCAGCTTCAACTTCCTGGGCTCATGCAATCCTCCCACCTCAGCCTCCTGAGTAGCTAGGACTACAGGCGTGTGCCACCAGGCTCAGCTAATTTTTGTATTTTTTGTAGAGACGGGATCTCATTATGTTGCCGAGGGTAGTCTCAAACTCCTGGGCTCTAATGATCTTAACTGTGTCAGCCTCCCAAAGTGCTAGGATTACAGGCGTGAGCCTCTGCACCCAGCCAAATTGAACACTGATATAGAATCTATGAAACTACTTACTCCTTTGTGAAGTGTAGTAACATACATTTTGAACTCAAATATGTGAGTGTTTATATGTGTGTATATAAAATTCATCCTCAGAAGCATACCACTGTACCTGGCCAAGACGGCTTTTTAAATTCTAAAACTGTGACTTTAACCATTACCAACCAAATTAAGAAAACTTTCATGGCAGAGTTTGTAATGTAAACTCCAGCACAGAGAAAAGGCAGGTGATAACATAAGTACCGTTCTCTCGCATTGATCAAGATGACATAAAAACCTGGGGGAGGAGTTCAAAGAAAAACAAGAGTTAGAAGAAAGAGTAAATGTAAATTCAGAATTTTTATTTCCTGTCCTCTTTGGAGCCAAATCTTATTTGAGGGGCTGGGTGAGGCGGCTCAAGCCTGTAATCCCAGCACTTTGGGAGGCCAAGGTGGGTGGATTACCTGAGGCCAGGAGTTTGAGACCAGCTTAGCCAAAATGGCGATACCCTGTCTCTACTAAAAATATAAAAAATTAGCCGGGTATAGTGGCAAGCACCTATAATCCCAGCTACTCAGGAGGCTGAGGCAGGAGAATCTCTTGAACCCAGGAGGTAGAGGCTGTAGTGAGCAGAGATCACGCCATTGCACTCCAGCCTGGGCAATAAGAGCAAAACTCTGTCTCAAAAAAAAAAAATCTTATTTGAGAAAAGGTGAGAAAAATCTCAAGTGTTTGTGGGGAAGGACCCAGAATGAGAAATAATTGTGTTTCCCTTTCCCAAGTTATGGGAAAGAGACTACAGCCATTTAGCAAAACCTTGCACCTAATACTACATCGGTTGGTAAAGGCATAATAGCCAATGACATGCCCAAACCACACTCCTGAAAAGCTGCTTTATTAGAGTCCCAAGCACATCAGCATTAAGGACTCTCCATTGGGCCAGTGGCCCCAAAAGAGCCTGGGATTAAGGAGGACCCAGCACTCACAGATGTGTTGCCCAGAGACTACAGTAATAGCAGGGACATCAGCCTCAGATGTGGCAGAGGCAGACAGTGCCATTCAAGACTAAGCCTGTCATTAGCAATGGCTCAGAAGGACAGAGGATGGCACAAAGATAAGAAGATTCCTCCTTAATGCCAGGAAAAATTATAAGATTTCTCTGCCAATACCCTCTACCATAGAAAGAAAAGCGAAGGGATGGGCTATGTGAGGAAACTGAATATTTATCCAAAGGACTGAGTATTTATCAAGGGTTTAGATTAACATATAATTAATTTAGTTAAACCAGATGCTACTGACTTTTTATCCTAAAGTGGCAAAATTGTTTAGCAGGATTGTTTTCTATTACCTAGTAGAAACAGAGTTAAGGAAATTTTAATTATTTAGAAATAAACTTGGCCAGGCACAATGGCTCACACCTGTAATCCCAGCATGGGGTTCAAGCAATTCTCCTGCCTCAGCCTCCCAAGTAGCTGGGATTACAGGCACCCACCACCATGCCCAGCTAATTTTGTATTTTTAGTAGAGACAAGGTTTCTCCACGTGGGTCAGGCTGGTCTCAAATTCCCGACCTCAGGTAATCTGCTCACCTCAGCCTCCCAGAGTGCTGGGATTACAGGTGTGAGCCACTGCCTCCTGGATTCAAGTGATTTTCTTGCCTCAGCCTCCCGAGTAGCTGGGATTACAAGCATGCACCACCACTCCTGGCTAATTTCATATTTTTAGTAGAGATGGGGTTTCTCCATGTTCGACAAGCTGGCCTCAAACTCCCAACCTCAAATGATCTGCCCGCCCTGGTCCTCCACCATGCACAGCCACTAACTTTTGTTTTGTATTTTTTTGTGGCAACAGGATTTTGCTGTGTTAGCCAGGCTGGTCTCAAGCTCCTGAGCTCAAGTGATCCACACCCCCTTTGGCCTCCCAAAGTGCTGGGATTACAGGCATGAGCCACCGCTCCCAGCCTAGAGATGAGGTCTTCCTTTGTTGCCCAGGCTGGCCTCCAACTCCGGGGCTCAAGTGACCTCCCACCCCTGCTAATTTTGTATTTTAAAGTAGAGACGGGGTTTCTCCATGTTGGTCAGGCTGGTCTTGAACTCCCAACCTCAGGTGATCCGCCCACCTCGGGCCCCCAAAGTACTGGGATTACAGGTGTGAGCCACCGCGCCCAGGCCTTGATGCATATTTATAAGCATTTTTAGTTAGTTTTTCAGAATGTTCAGGTTTTAATCTACTTTTTTTTTGAGACGGAGTTTTTCTCTTGTTGCCCAGGCTAGGGTGCAGTGGCAAGATCTCGGCTCACTGCAACCTCCGTCTCCCAAGTTCAAGTGATTCTCCTGTCTCAGCCTCCCAAGTAGCTGGGATTACAGGGGCACGCTACTATGCCTAGCTAACTTTTTACATTTTTAGCAGAGATGGCGTTTCACCATGTTAGCCAGGCTGGTCTCGCACTTCTGACCTCAGGCAGTCCACCCGCCTGAGCCTCCCAAATTCCTGGGATTACAAGTATGAGCCACCGTACCCGGTGGCTTTATCCTACTTTTTAAATCTTTTTTTTTTTTTTTTAACAATCATTGCTTTAGATTGATATCTATAGAAAATCTCTGTGGTTCACTGGTTTTCGATGGTCCCCCAAGAATGCAATCACAAGGATTCCACACTTAATGCGGAAACTATGGAGGATAGTTCCTATGTAAAGGGTGCTTTGAATATCCATCCCATGTATCTTCAAAATAGTCTCATCCCAAGCTATCCTTCTGATGATATATTACTATAACATAGAGAATCCAATGAAACTATCATTTCTGCCTGTAGGAGAAAGAAAGGCAAGAACTTCTAATTTCAACTTAAAGGCCAGTTTAGCCCTCTTATTTTAAGCCACTTGCCTATGCGTTACAGTGATGATAAAAAAGTTGCTAATGGCAACTTCATCTAAAAGTCTGTTTAAATCATTTAAACACCTGATGTTTCATTATAATCCTCAGATTTCCCCCAGAAGTTGAGGATGGATTTCTGTTCTGTCTTCTTGTCTAGGAAGAGAGTAAACATGACAACATGAAACTACTTCCTTATAAGTTTTCAATACTAAAAAGCTGTTCAAAAAACAGAAGGCATAATTTTAAAACTGTTATCATTGTGTAAGATCTCAAGGAGAACTAGAATTTGAAGAGCTTAGTGTAGACAACATGAAACTGTAAATATCATAATTCTCAATATCATACTTAAGAATGTCTACCCCCCCTTGAAAATTGCATTAAAAAATATATTACCACAATAAGACAGCAGAGAATAAGTTAGTTGTTTTCTGTGGCCAATATGGCAGACACTGTGAGTTGTCTAACAATTATTCCTTCTGGTCAGGCGTGGAAGCTCATGGCTGTAATCCCAGCACTTTGGGAGGCTGAGGCGGGTGGATCTCCTGAGGTCAGGAGTTCGAGACCAGCCTGGCCAACATGGTGAAACCTTGTCTCTACTAAAAATACAAAAAATTAGCCAGGTGTGGTGGCAGGTGCCTGTAATCCCAGCTACTCAGGAGGCTGAGGCTGGAAAATTGCTTGAACCCAGGAGGCGGAGGTTGCAGTGGGCCAAGATCCTGCCACTGCACTCCAGCCTAGGCTACAAGAGCAAGACTCCATTTCAAAAAAATTTAAAAAATTACTCCTTCTAGTTTTCTTCCTGGCTGACACAGCCTGCCTGTACTTCAGAGGCCAAAAGTGCCAGTAAGTCCTCCTTTTGCCTTTCTTAGAGCCAGGGCGTGGCATGTAATCAACCCAGTCTTAGCTACTGGGGTCTAAGAGAGCTGCTGGCAGGGCTTTGGAAAAGGTTTCTTCACTAATATGAGGATATGCACAGGAGGAAACTGCTGTTTCTCCAAACAACTTAGTTATGGCTGCATGTGACCTCCGAAACTGCTAAAGCCACCTTACAACCATTAGGGAAAATATCACAAACTTGCTGGACATAACAGAGAGAAGAGCACTTAGGTATCTCATGGTATCATTGAGCCCTTGGACCAACAATGGAAAAGCTCACCTTCAGGCTTCTTGTTAGATAATGTTATCTTGGTTTATGGCTTTCCTTTAAGCCACTTTTATTTTGATATTGCTACTTGAGGGTCAAAGCATCTTAAGGAATCTCTACCTGCTTACTTCAGGTCTAATTTTTTGAGCTAGCTCAACATTATTAGTGTCTCTACCTTGTCCCTAGTCCTTCATTGACCTTTTCACTAAGAAGCAAGCTCAATGTAATTATACTCAGGTATATGCTTCATGGTAAAGTCTGTTTTTTCTGCAACTCCTCCAGGATGGTCAAGGGAAAGGTACTTTTTGCATCTCTGGTGTATTTTTCTGTTATGTCTGTTTTTAGCAGCCTTACAGATGTGCCCCAGTTTTCACCTTACACTTCCTTTCTCATTATCCTCTAACACCATACTGAAATTACAATTGATCTAAAAGTTTCAAAAACAAAATGCTCAATATAGGGTAAAGACTTTCTTTTCTAGAGGTGGTCCACATCATTAAAACGGAATGGCAAGACATCTTGAATGATGAATAACTGAATGTGCCATTCTTTATACATAAAACAAAAACCTAACCTTTATTTTAAAATGAAGATAAAGAAAGGCATAATAAATAACATATAGGTGAGATCAGAATCCTACCTTAGTGCCAGGCACAGTGGCTCACACCTGTAATCCAAACACTTTGGGAGGCCGAGGAAGGCAGATCACAAGGTCAGTAGTACAAGACTAGCCTGGCCAACATGGTGAAACCCCCTCTCTACTAAAAATATAAAAATTAGCCAGGCATGGTAAAACATGCCTGTAATCCCAGCTACTTAAGAGGTTGAGGAAGGAGAATCCCTTGAACCCAGGAAGTGGAGGTTGCAGTGAGCCAAGATCACCCACTGCACTCCAGCCTGGATGAGAGAGAGAGACTCCATCTCAAAAAAAAAAAAAAAAAAAAAAAAAATCCTACCTTAGTACAGTTAATTTGTTAGCATTTTAATTTGCATTTTCTTTCTACTTTTTCATTTATTTTTTCCTAATTTAGCTTCCACTTATAAGCACAGTAAATTTTTCTTTTTTTTTTTGAGATGGAATCTTGCTCTTGTCACCCAGGCTGGAGTGCAGTGATGCCATCTCAGCTCACTTCAACCTCCACCTCCTGAATTCAAGTGATTCTCCTTCCTCAGCCTCCCAAGTAGCTAGGATTACAGGTGCCTGCCACCACACACAGCTAATTTCTGTATTTTTAGTAGAGATGGGGTTTCACCATGTTGGCCAGGCTGGTCTCGAACTCCTCACCTCAGGTGATCTGCCCACCTCAGCCTCCCAAGTAGCTGGGATTACAGGCGCCTGCCACCACACCCAGCTAATTTCTGTATTTTTAGTAGAGACGGGGTTTCACCATGTTGGCCAGGCTGGTCTCGAACTCCTCACCTCAGGTGATCTGCCCACCTCAGCCTCCCAAAGTACTGGGATTACAGGCATAAGCCACTGCGCCCAGCCGCAGTTAATTTTTAAGAGACCTCACAGGTTTCTTGCATGATAGCTTAAAAGACCAGATCCTACATTTTTCATGTTTATTCACAACATGAAAGGAACCCTTAAGCAAGAGTTGACAAACCTTTGTTGACTGTTACTCAGCAATGGAACAAAATGAAGATTTACCCAAACTAACCATACTGATATAACTGACATTTACTAAGAAAAGAGTCTTTAAGAGGAAAAAGACTACAAACCCTGAAGATTACAGATCCTTTTCTTTGATACAGTTTCTATTATTGTTTTTTGTTAAAACACGCTCACTAAAAGGAAAAAAAGTCAAAATTGCAACTTCTCTGAAAATCAATTAGAAACACAAAAGCAAATACTAGAAAAAGTTTTCCTGAAAACTTTGGCACAAAAGTTTGAAAAACAACTCACAATATACCAAAATGACCAATACTTGAAAAAAACCATAACTAGGGAATATTCATTTTCAACCAAATTGCTGTTTAAGCCAAATTGTTGTGATCAAATTGCTTTTAACCAAAGCATAGGCAACCCTGTATTTTCAAACCATGGTCTCATTTATCTTTAAGCTTTGTACATGCTGTTTCCATAGTAGGGAGTCTCCTTCTATCCCCACTTCCATCTGGCTGATTAATGACGTATTAACTAACACTTGAGAACTAAATCATATTAAAATTAGAAATGCTGGGATCTAACAAAAATTTCAAGATTTTTAGTTCTTTGTTTTGAAAGTCCTTGTTTACTCAGAAAAAGCAATCTCTTAAAAAAAAGAAAAAAAAAATTCTTGTTTAAATTCATGGTGTCTCATGTAATCCCAATCCTTTGAGAGGCCACAGCAGGAGGATCACATGAACCCAGAAGTTTCAGAACAGACTAGGCAATATAGGGAGACCTTATCCCTTCAAAACAACGTAAAACAATTTTTTTTTCCTTTTTTTTTTTTTTTTGAGACAAAGTCTCACTCTGTATCTCACGCTGAAGTGCAGTGGCGCGATCGCAGCTCACGGCAACCTCTGCCTCCCGGGTTCAAGCAATTCTCCTGCCTCAGCCTCCCAGACAGCTGGGATTACAGGCGTGCACTACTGCACCTGGCTAATTTTTTGTATTTTTAGTAGAGACGGGGTTTCACCATATTGGCCAGGCTGGTCTTGAACTCCCAACCTCAGATAATCTGCCCACCTCGGCCTCCCAAAGTGCTAGGATTACAGACATGAGCCACCATGCCCAGCCAACAATTTAAAAATTATCTAGGGTGGTGGTTCACCCCTATAGTCCCACCTACTTGGGAGGCTGAGGTGGAAGGACCACTTGAGCCCAGGAGTTCGAGGCTACGGTAAGCTGTGATGGTGCCACTGCACTACAGCCTGGGGCAACAGAGTGAGACCCTGTCTCAAAATAAAAAAGAAAAAAAATTCTCATGATTATCAAATTCGTTCTAAGTTCAAACTACAAACTTATGCATAAAAAGGTAAAGTAGTCCTGAATGAAAAGATTTTAGAACTGTTCTTTGTAATACGTTATCTATTACAGTACTGTTATAACTGCAAGAGATTGGAAATAACCTTCATGTCCATCAGTAAGAGATTAGCAAAAGTAATTATGGTGCATCCATGCAATAAAATACTATGCAACATTAAAAACTAACGAGGAACATTAGATAAGAAAATTAAAACGCATTCAGATTGGAAAGAAAAAGCAAAACTATCTCCATTTGCAAATGACAGCATTTTGTACACAGAAAATCATAGAATCCACTAAAAATTTTTTCTTTTTCTTTTTTTCATATGAATAAATGAGTTCAGTAAGGTTGTAGCATACAAAAATCAATATATAATAAACTATTGTTTCTTTTTTTTTTGAGACAGTCTCGCTCTGTCACCCAAGCTAGAGTGCAGTGGCACGATCTGGGTTCACTGCAACCTCCACCTCCTGGGTTCAAGCAATTCTCGTGCCTCAGCCTCCCTATTAGCTGGGATTGCAGGCATGCACCACCACACCCAGCTAATTAATTTGTTGTGTTTTTGATAGAGATGGTGTTTCACTGTGATGGCCAAGCTGATCTGAAACTCCTAGCCTCAAGCAGTCCACCTGCCTCAGTCTCCCAAAGTGCTGGGATTACAGGCATATGCCACCATGCCTAGCCTAAACTATTATATTTCTATACACTCACAGTGAACAAGCTGAAACTGATTAAGAAAACCACTCTGATCCAGACGAGGTGGCGCACACCTGTACTTTCAGTTACTCAGGAGGCTGAGGCAGGAGGATGTCTTTTTTTTTTTTTTTTTTAAGAGATGGAGTTTCACCATGTTGGCCAGGATGGTCTTGATCTCCTCGTGATCGGCCCACCTTGGCCCCCCAAAGTGCTGGGACTACAGGCGTGAGCCACCGTGCCCCACCCTAGGAGGATGTCTTAAGCCCAGTTGTTCAAGGCCAGCCTGGGCCACAAAGTAAGACCCTACCTCTAAATAAATAAATAAATCAATCTTCATATGATAGCATCAAAAAGAATACTTAGTAATAAATTCAACAAAAAATACAAAGCTTGCTTTTTTATTAGATGATTGATTACGTATTTTATTTTGAAATAACAGACTAACCTTAAAATTTTAAAGGCTGATTATCCTAAAACATTTAAGCCAAATATACACAAGTGTACAAAGTATTACTGCTGCAGCCTTGATTCTCTTGAATTCTATACTTGATTCGAAATTATTCTGACCCTGGAATATGCTTGCCACTAAGGAAACAATCTTGTTATGCTACAGATTTTTGGGAGTTACCATCTCATATAAATTTTGGGAATTGCTATTAGCTTACTCGGTATTAAGAAGTAAAAAACATCCTCTGACAATGACAAAACATTGCGAGAGAAGTTTTATTTATTTATTTATTTATTAGAGACGGGGTCTCGCTATGTTGCCCAGGCTGGAGTGCAGTGGCTATTCACAGGCGTGATCCCACTACTGATCAGCACGGGAGTTTTGACCTGCTCCGTTTCCAACCTGAGCCAGTTCACCCCTCCTTAGGCAACCTGGTGGTCCCCCGCTCCTGGGAGGTCACCATATTGATGCCGAACTTAGTGCGGACACCCGGTCAGCATAGCACACTACAGCCCAGAACTCCTGGGCTCAAGCGATCCTCCCACCTCGGCCTTCCAAGTAGCTGGGACTACAGGCATGTACCACCATGCCCAGTGAGAAGTTTTAAAAGACCTACATAAACAGAAATATATCCCATGTTAATGAATCAGAAGATGTAATATTGTAGAAATTGGCACTAATTCCCAAATTGATC